>JAPMOR010057695.1:239533-271812 GCA_026543865.1 Argiope aurantia
CATAATAATGAATAAGAATAACTTTAAAGAACATAAAAAATCAGTTGATAATACTTCGGTTTGGTTTCATTATTTATATGACGAAAAGAATATGGTGGCACAATGTAAAAAATGTTCAAGAGTTAATAAAGTGAACGGAGGAAGTAAAAGTGGACTCCATACACATTTAAAAAAGAAACATGATACAAATTTGTTAAAGAGGAAAGAATCTAATTGCGATGAAGTTACAAATTTAAGCACATTTTCCAAGCCCAAGCCATTAGGTATTTTAGATTATTTTGAAAAGAAAAAGATAATTTGGATGAAATTATAAGTAAAATGACAGCTTTAGATGGTTTGCCATTTCGAGTGTTTTGCACTTCTATTGATTTCAGAATATCACTATCCGCCAGAGATTTTAAAAATCTACCAACATCGATTAACACTATAAGAACTGTTATAAACTATAGTAACGGTGTTCGCAATTCTTTGAAACGAGCTAATACAATTAAAAGTAAATGGTAAAATATTTAGTCTTACATTTGATGAATGGTCAAGTTTAAGAAACTGACGCTATTTAAATATAAATATTAATTCAAAAAAAAAAATTGCAATATAGGACTTACACATGTCTCGGGAAGTATGCCAGCCGAAAAATGTGTGGAAGTGCTTAAATCTAAATTAGCGGAACATGGATTATTCCTGAAAGAAGACATTGTATCCATAACGACTGATGGAGCAACAGTTATTAAAAAAGTTGATTGATGCAAATCAGCAATTGTGCTACACTCATGGAATTTAATTAGGAGTAATAGATGTATTATACCAAAAAATAAAGAACAGACGAATACTGCGGATATAGAAATTTCGGATTGAAGAGAGTGCGAGTGATATTGACAATAAAGATAATGACCACGTAACTGTTGAAGAAGAAATTGCTAATAAGGATGAAATATTAATCCATCAAGAATTGCTTACTATAATTTATAAAGTTTAAAAAATTTTTAAGATATTTAAACGTTCCCCTACAAAAAATGCTATATTTCAAAAATATATACTAAACTGAAAATAAAACAGAATATATGTTAATATTAGATTCTAAAACACGTTGGAACAGTTTATTTCTAATGATGGAACGATTTTTGAAACCGTGAAATCCAATACAAAAAGCAATAATCGACTTAAACCTGCAAATTAATTTTTAAGATAGTGAATTCGACTTAATATCTAGAACTGCATCAGCTCAACTTCCAATAAAACTGGCTATTGAAGCATTATATCAAAGAGATTCTAATTTATTAATAGCTAATGCAACATTAAATTTCATGTTGCAGTCACTGAAAGAACAGCACACATCACTATCTGAAGAATTATATATTACATTGAAAAATCGCACAGAAGAAAGGCATACCGAAATAGAAAATGTCTTACGGTATTTACAAAATTATAATGATTTTAAAAATGAAAATCAAAAAGAAGAAAAGAGACTAACCAATTCAAATCTGATCAAGTTTATAGTAAATTTTCTTAATTTTTTTTTACCCACAAACCTATACATATTCAGAAGAATTCGGTACAGTTATCGAAGATTATGACACTAACGTCGATAGAGAAAAAGAATTATCTTTTGAACAAAAATTAGAATTAGCGATAAATAAAAAAAAAATTCAACAAACCAAAATACAATACAGAAATCAGCTATATCCCAAAATCATCCGACGAGAAATCGATTTATTTGAAGATGCGGGATTTAGAGGTAAATACTTGGAAAAGGTAAATCGCGCATTGCTAACAGTATCACCAACTAGCGTAGATGCTAGTTGGTGGTACTATTAGCTAGTACTAGTTGGTGGTATTGTTCGTAAATGCAATTAGCGTACCACCAAGAGCGTTTTCGACAGCTGGTAATTTTTGCACAAAATTACGTTCCAGGCTTAATGACAGTACAATTGATGCATTATGTTTTTAGGATCATATTTTAAAAATTTGTAATAGTACCATAGACTGAATAGCGATATTTACACTTTGTTGTGATTTAAAAATATAAGATGTTCCATTACTTTTTTGTGATTATTTATATACTGTTATAATTTATAAGTTACAAATAATTTTTGTGATATTTTCACTCTAATAAAACTGACAAATAAAACAAAGAAACGCCTGCGTTTTCTTCCTTTTTAAAAATTTCTACTACCGGTATTAAAACCAGTATCCCGGTATTAAGATGTAAAAATATCGAATACCGGTATTGCCTTTTTGGTCCGATATTGCAATCCCTATTTATGATGTATATTTTGATTTGAATATTTGATTTATCTTTCAAATCCATATATCTCAGAAGTTTAGAAATGTGGCTTGGAACTCTGTTGTTCCGACCCATTCAACTATTTTTACATGCCTGGTGTGAAGCTTTGAAAGAATGCAGTACCTTGTATGGTAATATTTAATTTATTTTTCTTTTGTGGGGCAAAATCTAACAGCAGGTGTTTTTTCCCCGCTACCAACTCACACTGATATATATAAAAAAAAGGCGTATCTGCTGGTTTTTGAAGAATAACATCGCAGATGCTGAAAGAATATGGCATGAGTTACCGTAACACTTTGATATCGTTCTTATTTTTAGAAGTACTTATAATAGACATTTATAATTGTGTTGAATTTATATTTTAAATTGTTATTTGTAATTTCCGATGAAAAACAAGATTATACTTTGTTTCATTTTCTTCTAATAGCCTTGGAGAACTGGGATTTTTATTTCTAATCATCCTGTACAATAAAATAAATAAGATAACTGCGGCTGAAAAGGTATCTAATTCTTTTTTTTCTACCGATGCTTAACACAAAGTATCTTCCTTATTTACGGTATGAGGTTCAATAACCTATAAAGGAACTTGACAAACTAATGTTGCTTCTGAGCTAAATCCTTTATAATACAAATAAAATTATAAGAATTAGTTATAAAAAACAAAATAAATGTATGCCAAACATGATTTTTATTTGACAGCGTTTCTGTTCGTTAAGCTGTGTACTAAAGGGAATGCATTTTTTTTTAATGTAGATAAGTTGTTGACTGATCGATGCATATGCGTTTTAACATAACCTGTTTCGGATCCAGTTCTACAAAGAAGTCATGGATATTTCGAACTATAGAATGTAAAAGTTAAACAGCGTGCTTGTTGCCAGGCTGCCATCTATGCTAAAGAATCAAAATTATGAAAAAAATAATTCAATATTGTATAATTTTTTAAGTGAAAAAAAAATGTTGGTGCTGATTTTCTGGAGAAAAAAAATTTATAGCTATTTTTTCAACTTGGAGAAGATGCTAGTGAATATTTTCTGGCTAAAATATATTTTTTAACCAGTTCTTAATGATTAAATATTTCGGAAAATATAAAGTTGAACTTTTGTTTGATACTGAATTACCAAGTGAGAGCATTACGATATCTGTACGATTGGAAAGTGTTTTAAAATTTTAACATTTAATACAGTCATTATCAAATGGCATAGTTAAAAATAAATACCAAAATAAAATAAATTTTATCCCAAATTTTAAAAATTAATTTTGTCATTTATAACTTATTCTGAATTTAGTAAATTTTAATTTATATATTTAGAAAACTGTCGGAAGAATTCTTAAATTCAAACCCAAAACAGTTTTATGAATGTAAATGAAAATAATACGCGAAACTATCGTGAACAAACAATAAATATAAGAATTCAAATATCACTGTAATAAATTGTATGATATTCAAAGTCGAAAGCATTGGAAACAAATTGATACAAACTAATTTTGTTGGAAACAAATATTATGCAAATACAATTGAAAAAAAATGACTAGGACTTTAAAAATCCTTTTTATCACTATATCTGTCAAGATAAGAGTAATAAAAAAATACATTTTTATCAGTCAGATACTTATTTGCGAAACGCTATTCTTATCTTTTGATAACGACAGTTTTATGTAAATGCATGAATAGCAAAATTTTAGAGAAATAACAAATATGCTCTAAATGTGTTAATAATTCCAATACTTCACCGCAGTTCTTGATCAGTACAAACTCTTTGATTTTCCTTTCGTTTTCTCCAAAAACTTTAATAACCATACAAATCGATAATTGAATATACATAATAATCGGAAAAAGGAATAGGAAAATCGACTTACTCTTTTTTTTTTCCTTCATTTTTAATAATCAAAATGTAAATATATACCTACACAGATATATACTTTATAAAATAAAATCTAACAAATAAAATCTAAGATAATATATAATTAATTCCAAAACAATAACCAAAAATTAGAAAAAGGTTTTATTTATTTTATCCAATTAAACTGGTTCTTCTTATAACTGCTTATTTTCAACATAGGAAAACTATCATTTATTATGGGAAGAGATTTACGATTAAAATAGCAGATTAATTTCGCCATTAAATTTTTTTTTTTTTTTTTTTAGCCTTAGACTGAAAAGCAGTGAATGTGTCTTAAAACGTTATGCATTTCATGAAAGAATATCTCCAATAAATGTAGTCAAAATATGCTGAAAGAAAAGAATTATAGAAATGAAGATACGATGTTTAATGCAAACCTTTTTGATCCACAAGTAAGCTACAATAAATTTTGTGGACACAACATTAGAGAAAAGGAATAAATGGATGAAAACAGAAGACAAAAAAGAATAATTGAAAAGAGAACAAAAAATGATTTCACATTCGTTTCTTTTGGAAATTTATATCCTATTGCTCCCAGAATTCACGAGCAATCTGTATGGATTAAAATGTTTTTAGGCTGAATTCGCAGCACTTACCAGAACAATCGCATAATTTTTTTAAAGTAAATTTTTATTATTGTCGAGAAACAAAAAGATCAAATCGAAATGATTTTCATTAATAATTTTTTTAATTTCCAAGAAATAAAACAATGCAAGTGATGGATTTAGTGATTTATTACATCGATGTTTTTTAATTATGTGAAGAACAATTGAAGAGCAAACAAAAAAAAGTATTTGTATAATATAAAAAAGGATTTGTATATTACAAAACCATTTGTTGATCTATGACAAAAAGCAGCCAGAGTTAATAAAGAAAAATTATCTTAAAGAAACTAAAATAAAAATATATAATTATACTTACATACGTAAGAAAAATCATACTAATACCGAATTGAAATTTTCTATGGCTTTAAAAGACAACAAAAACAAGGAATTAGTTTTAATAAAACAGTGCATAATATTCAATCAATACTCTGGCTTATTTTCGACTTTTTCGTAAAAATCTAATTTTCAGTCTTGAGAAAGCAAAATTTCGCTAAATTTCTTTTATAAAAACTGCTGCAATTCCGTATACGTTTCCCTTTTGTATCGTAGTGATATTCGAAAGCTAAACACATCATAGTAAATCACTTTTAAAATACTAACTTTATAACTACCAACTTAGCAAAATCACACATTTTGTCTTTCTTTTAATATTCAAATTATATTTTAATTTCAAGAAATGATATTGAGAACATTTTTTAGAGAATGACTATTGCATAGTATGGCTTCTAAAACAAAAGCTTCGTCTCCCGAAGTGGAATTGTAAAAATATTTTCAATTAACATATCCGTCATATTCTTCAATGATATTTTAAAAAATTTAAAAAACCAATTTGGTTGGAAAGATTGAAAAAGATTAAAGCTTAAAATTCATCAGATTGATACACTTACCTTAATTTATTTTGGGGGGTCAGGAAAAAACATTTCTTTCGAAAAGTAGGACTTCAGAATATGTTTGCTGAAAAAATTTTTCTAGGAGCCTCACATTATATTAATTGCCATTAGACTAAGATGGTTCAGTTCCTAATGGAATGTTATGGTCATGCTTGCAGACATGTTACGTCATCAGAAACATGCTGCAGCATAGTTACAAAGAAAGTTTCCCCTTCATATGTACGCTCCAAATTCCACGCTAAGAATGTTTCACTAGCGGAAGAAAGAGAGGCAGGAGGGAAACTTTGAGGTCATTACCACAAAAGTTTGAAGAGCGGGTCTAGGGTTGCAAATGCAAATAAACTGTATCGCCAAGCTTAATCACAAAGTTTACTTTATCGCCCAATTTTTCTGATTCGTTACTCGCGAAATTGTTCTCTATTGTTAAAGAATTATGAAATGTGCCAAGGCTCTACCTTCGTTTGAACGTCGTGGTCAAATATGGCGGGCAGCGAAAAATAAAATAACAAAATTTAAATAAATATTTTTTAGAAATGTCCGTGTCGCTATACCGCGGAAAAAGTGAGAAATGTTTAGGAGTACCATAAAGAAAAGGATTCATAAAATTAACTTATTACAGATCATAAAATTAACTTATTACAGAATTATCTAATAAGTATTTGACTTTTAAAGAGAAATAAAATTTATTTCACAAAAATTAATCTCTATCTTCCAATTGCACATTTTCTTCAAGGTAAAAAAAAAAAAAAAAATACTTCTTGTTCCTAACCATCGTTATAATGTTCATGAACCACCTTATCGATGAATTAAAAAATATACAAAAAAAAACATATAAATAAACTATAAAAAAATGTCCGTGTCGCTATACCGAGGAAAAATTTCGAAATGTTTAGAAATGCAATAAAGAGAAGAATTCATAAAATTAACTATCTTATTATATAATTATCTACTGAGTACTCTACTTCTTAAGAGTAATAAAATTTCTTGCATTGGTCTTTTTTTTTTTTCCGATTGTACATTTCCTTCATGATAAACAAAAGTAAGTGAAATTATTTCAGTATACTTTTAGCTCCTAACCATTACTCTAAATGTTTAAGCACCACCTTATCAATGAATTATGGTAGATCAATTTGTATCCATAACATAAAATTATTTGGGTCAAAAAATGTATCAACTTCCTTTATTTATTAATTTATTTCATTTCATTTCATTTATTTTTGTTTATGGTAGGACACTGTAAAGTAAATATAGGAACTTTATTTAATTTTCTTTTTTTTAAATAAAGAATGAATAGAAGAAAACAAAAGGTAACAAAAATTCAGAGACATTTAAGAAAACATTTCAACTCCTGAAACTTCTTAATATGATTTTGGGGTTTTGAATGATATTTTACTCTTTCTTAATCGCCCTGGGAAGTCTGATTAATGGGGAACTCGAGGCATTCAAGGTAAAACCGTCATTTCTGAACTCAATTCCCCAAATCTTTTCAATTTTTCTGATCCATTGGAATTTGGCGTCCTAAATATAAATATAGAGTGGTGGATTCCTCCTACACCCTCAAAAAATGTTTTTCATAATCGTTTTCGGAGAGTTATTTCTCAATAAAGAAGAAAAACCCGGAATTCGATGAAAGAATCGACTTTCCAGTTAAAGAAAATTATATATTAAATTAATTTTCAGCCATTCGGAATAGTCCAAAATGACTATCGTTTGCTTTTACCGTTTGCTAGTGACTTTACCCGCTTTTAAAATCTGTCGCCAACCCCGTTCTCTGAAGTGTTTATTGTTATCTAGCGTCGTATTTACAATAGGCGAGTAATATACATTATATTAATCCATTCTGTTGTATATAACCTGGTTATAATATTTAATAACTGTGACATAAACAATTTCAGAAAAGGGGTTTTTTACCCCATTTTAGTACCATTTATTTGCTATTGTTAATCATTGAAAGTGCCAATGTATCAAGATAACGGAGAGTCAATTCTTCAATTACTTTTATTTATTTTATGATAGCTAAAACATTTCAGTTACTTTAAATCCTTACTGGGTGTTGTTGATTAATATAAGGAGTTTAGATACGTAATGCCCAAATTATAATGAACCAAAAATCAAATTTCCAAGAACTAAAAGGAGAAAAAAAGCAGTAATACAAAACATTTAAACACCTTCAGATGTTTGAATAGTTGAAGTGATTTCTTAAAAATTTCTCTTAATTTATATTGCTTTTTGTATTCTTGCTATTCATTGTTCGCTAACAAATGCCATTCTATCTGGGGCTTACTTTTGCAATGCGTTCATAGATTAAGGGAATAAATAAAGTTTATATTTTGTTTGGATCTATATAACCTTATGCTGAGTTATACATTAAATTATTGTAGTTCATCAACAAGATAATGCGTGAGGATTACAGAATTGATTAGAAACTAAAAAAATGTAATGAAATAATTTCTCATATTTTTATTTATTTTGCAAGGAATCAGCAATCAGAAGTTACAGACAGAGTTTTAAAAAAAAATATTGCTCTTAAGAAGGTGAATACGTTTAATGCTTAGCAAATGCTATAATAAGCAGATAGGGAGAAACTTAAAAAAAAAAATAATAATAATTTTCTCCATTGTTCTAATAATTTTTAAACGGAAGATATCAAACAATTTTATATTAAATTTTTTTTCCCCATCTCCCACCATTTTGCAACTTTTCCACGATATATCGACAAGAAAAAAAAAAAAATAGATATTTTTTCATCCCACTCTAATCTAATTTTTTTTTCTTTTTTTTTACATAGTGATTAACGACCAGAGGTTGGAAGCAGCAAGGTTTAAGAAATGCCTTGGACTTATGCAAATTTTTGAATTAAAATATGGCGAAGGGGCGAAAAGCAATATACTACTCCGGGCGCCATCAACTTTCTCTATGCTAATGATTGTGAATGATGGCGAAAAAAAAAATCGCATTCTATTCCAGGCGCAGTTTACCTTCATTACGCAACTGCTTATGTAACGAGTTGAATCGACTGGTGATAAAATGTAACAGTTAAGCGAACATAGACCTTTTTCCTCTCAAGTTCATTTGAGCCACTGTTTGAGACATTTGAACTTTGTATTATCAACAAAGATACAATGTTTGCGGAATATATTTCTAATGACTTTGGCAAAAACAGATTAGATTTGAAACTATCAAACGTAGACATCAGTAGTGAAAATCACTGTTTATGTACTGTTATGAGTAATTATATTAATATCGGAGTATTGAATTTCCATACACACGTTATAAATTATTGTTTACTTAAGTTAAAGTTAATTTCTTGTATAAATAGCAGTTTTCGACGAACAGCTGTGTTTCTCTTATCATTATTAAAACAATTCAATTAAATCGATGAAATTTATCATTTGCAGGTCGTTTAAAATATTTATTACTTTATCTTCATCTTTCGATGGATTATTCAAAACTGACAATTCATAAGTATAAATAAAATAGGGTTATTTTGAACTTACATTACCGAACAAAATAATATCAGAATTAAATTATAAAGGCAATTCAAACATAATTTTTGAAAATTAGAAGAAAAAATTAGAACTTTATAAATAGAAAATAGAAACTTCAAACAGGCTGACTATCAAATAATGTAACATAATCAAGTGAATTTTGAAATGATTTTGATGAATGAATGAATGATGAATCAATGACTTTTAAATGGTTGAGAAAATGAATAAACTTGAAAAAAGAGAACATCCATCTGAATTATTAAAAAATGAATTGAAATTTGACACGATATATTCATATACACTCAGAAAATTTAGTTTAATATTTCTATTCGTTTTAATCAATTGAGAAATCTAGATCTGTCATAGTTATTAATATTTATGGAATAATAACTCAAAAATTATTAATATTTATACATTAAAAATTATTAATATTCATAGTTATTAATATTTATGGAACAGTAATTCACTATCCGCTGTTTACTTTATTTTAAACATTATTGAAAATTTCTTGTCATATTATGGACACAACTGAAAATAATTTTAATTTTGAAATAAAATTAATCTTAACCTAATCAATAATCTTAGTCGATCTTCTATAAAGTTAATAGATAATTCATAAAATAAATTACTTTCTATATAATTAGAAAGTAAAATAATAGAAATTATGTAAAAGATAAGTGGAATATATCCACACATCTGCATTCATTTTTACATACGCCCATGTCTTTAGCCACTTCTACACATTTTCAAACATTATCACATTCATTCTATGTATATTTAGACTGCCATCTAGGCGCAAACATTATATTTTTCATGTTCATTTAGTTTTGCTTATTTAACTCGAAACCATTATATAATTAGAGAAAATTTGGTTCCATTCACTTCTCCTTACTTTATGAGCAAAATTATTATCAGAATTGAGTTTTTATGTTAATATCAATTACAGAAAATATATATGAAGCATTTTATTTAAAGCCAAAGCAAGTTTGGGAAGACAGACCGCTTTAAAAAAATAGCAATTGGAAAAAAAAAAAAAAAAAAAAAAAAAGAGGCTAAAGAGCTCTACACATACACAAGGCTGCAAGATGCAATTTTAAGTCATAATAGGCTTTTCATAGTCAACTGCTTATAATCAGTCATATTTGCTCATAATCAACTGTTTATAATCAGTTATAGGCTGTTCATAATCAACTGTTTAAAATCAGCAGCTAATTTGTTGGATATGCAGTTTAACAGTAGAATATGCATATTTATTGACATAAACATAAATTTTTTCAAAATATACTTGGGCAATCCCTTTAAGGAATGTAACTGATGATTTATGAATTAAATTTAAATGGCTTTCAAAAAGTATTCTAAAAATATTCAATTACTGCAAACGGATAAAGGACAAAAAATTCAAAAACAGTTCGGTCTGGCCTTCACATGAAAGTAAAATTGAATTTAAATTCGATACCTTCAATCAAGTGCAAAAATAGTTTCCCTCCTCTAAAATAAATCAAAATTTACGCTAGAATAAGGTATATATGATCTCTTAGATGTTTCCCCATCCATGTTGTTGAGGGAGATTCATTCATTGCTGAATCTTCCTCAACTCTTCAATTTTCCTCAAACAGCCTTTTCAATGTTTTACGTGTATAGCAATATTATTATATCTGAATAGCATGGCATAAGATTTTGTTAACAAGAAATAAAAATAATTGTAAACAAATACATAGAAAGATATTTTAGACTTTAAAGAAGGGTTTTGTGAAAGTACACTATGGCGTTTTAACCTCACTCACCCATGAATTAAATCATCTGGATTACATAGAAGTCTAATAAAATATTCCACATACCAATTTTTATCCTTTTCTTCAGAGTAATATCTGGAAATCTACTACTTTTAACATTTTTGTTTCATCAGATGTGTCTTCTATAACATTATTAGCATTAATGTCTTTCAATATATAAATGACAAGAAATCTACAAAAAAAAAGTATCCAGTAAATATTTTTCTTTACTAATTATTATCATATTCATTCTCCAATACATTTCTCTGGACCAAAAGTTATCACATTCTTTTTCAATATTCTTTCCGACTGATGCGAAATGAATCTCCAGCTTTGAATGAACGTTTTGTAGATTATCAACACTTATGGATATTGGTTTCCTTTTGGCCTTTCGATACCATTTGCGATTCATACTTATGTCCAACCACATCAAAATACTTATGATTCTATTAAATCCTATAAATACCTCGTCTTTTTGTCATGTCAACTTTTATTTTACTAATTAAAATAAGCTTGTATTTTCAAGATTTTGGTTTCTAAAAAAGTTTCCTATCCACTGAAAATTTCATGATAATTTTCATATGCTTTATATAAAGTATAAAAAAAAAAACACTTTTTCTAAAAAACGAACTTAAAATACCAACTTTATGTTTATCGTCAAATGTTTCAATGCTTAATAAGAAAGAAAATATACTTTTGAAAAAAATATCCGAAGAGGATTCAAAGATATTAATGTTTTACTGTCAGTTAATTTATCCTTATTTTATGTTTTTAAATTTTCTCTTAATTCTATAGCAATGATAAAATGTAAACAAAAAAAATGTATCTAAAATCGTCGAAACAAGCGTGTGTAAATTAAGCAAATCCTTCCCTCAAACCATAAACGACAGCCACAGGGAGCTAAAAACTGGCAACGCATTTCAATTACAGCTCATTACGTGTCCCCCCTCCTGTAATTTCTCTGACGGAAAAGACGAATACATTCTGATTTCTTCCACGAAAAACGGTTCTGGACTTTGAGTCACTGGAATCCTCACTCTTGCAGGGCTCATTGATTTAAAAGAGTGATAAGCCACAAATTCATTCAAAGAAAGCTATTATTCATTGGAACTACCAAAAACGATAAAAAGATGCAAATCAAATCTCATTGATTTGAAAGACCCTTCTGAAGTAACATAAATGCACCAACATCGATCTAAATAGCAGTTCTTTACTAGCATTTTTACAGGAATCAATTAAAGTTTCATAATTGGAGACAGTAATATAATAAATATTCTAGTTATTTCTTAAGTGGTAGATGTGAATTTTATCAGAAAGTATATTGTTGCATGTTTTATTAATTCTCATAAATTGATTTATAATAGTGTTTTTCCTAAATTTCGAGAAAATAAAGCTGGAAAAAATATGACCATGAACTATACATTTAAATTCGTTTCATTTATCAGAAACATAAATTTTTAAATAATTCTGTATTTTAATTATTTAATTAAATATTTCTGGATATTATCACTGATCAATTTTAATTAATTTGGAGCAATTCTGTGCAAAGTATCATTATTAGTGAAATATTTAACGTTACTGAACACAGGGCAGAGAGGGCCGCAGTGACCTGGTGGTAAGGTCTCGGCTTCGGAACCAGAGGGTTTCAGGTTTGTATCACGATTACACCGAAGAACCGTCGGGTAAGCGGGTCTGATACACGTTAAAATTGTCCGGATCAATCGCCCTCCCGCTGGTGCGGCGCGGTGTGGAGAGGGGGGTGCCAGCTCAGGTGTCGTCCTCGTCATCTGACCACGGTTCAAAATTACTAGGTCTGTACCAAAATAGCCCTAGTGTATAACTAAACTAAACAAAATAGTGGGAAGAGGAAAAAAATGTGAAAAGCAAATGACGGTTGCTCGAAACATTGGGGAATAAAATATTCCTGAGAAGGATCATCAAATTAACAGCGTACGGTACCATGCTGACTTTAAATATAATGCGATCATTCGAAGTCTTTTAAAAGAAGTACAGAAATGTGTAAGTCAATCTAAAGATGTAGCTATTTTTCTAAGGAATGCCTTTTAATTTTTATGAAATATTATCTTGTCTAAAAATAAAATAACTGCATACGTAGTAGGTAGTAATATCTTTCCAATAAGTAAGAGAGATAAAAATTTCTGATAATAAGTAATTCTTTATAATAAGTTCATTAAAACGTCTTGCAATTTGTCTAATGGATTCTTGGGAACAGCTCTCGGAAGTCATAAGTTTCTAATCAATTTCCTCAATTTTATGGTTTTGGAGGAATTCAATAACTTCGTTATTATTACTAATAATCCAAGTATAATCTTGTTCTGTACTTTTCAGGGTGATGCTCAAATGTTTGGAAAAAATATATCCAGATTTGTTTATATTAGTACCATAATTGAAATATTTAGATTTTATTGGTTGCTTAAGAAACTTAAAATAGACAAAAAAAAAAAAAAAAAAAAAAAGCAAATTGTTGTATACATTACAATATTTAATTTTTTGTTTTGTTTTGTTTAAAGATGAAATTTCTTATTAATAATGATGATATTAGGCATCATCATTATTTATATATTTTTGATGATTTTAATTCTTTAACGAATATTTGAAGATAAAATATTTTGCATATAATAATCGCCAGTGATTTTATTGATAGAGGTTATAATAAACTGCACTCGTAAGGCTTGTATTTTAACTTTAATATTTCGGCTTCGTGGTTTAAATTGACCTGTCTGTAATTGTTTCTTATGAATAAATTAGAATGTGGAGATCAGTTTCAGACATTGTCGAATTATAGAGGTATATTAAATTTAACTGTAGCATTCAGGCAGGAATATTCTAAGAATGTAAGAATTTGAGATATTTTTTGTAGAAAACTAGAAAGCAATGCGACATGTTGGACTTTTAATTATTAATTTCTTTAATATTTTCTTCTCATTAGAAACCAGGTCATCATTAAATATTGTTTAGAAAAGGAATATCTTGGTCATTCCTATATTTCTCTTTGTTGCAAAATCAATGATTATCATTTTTTTTATCCCTACGTTTTTGAAAAAGAATTATAGTTGATCTTTCTTCATCAGTTGCGTTATATTTAAAGCATTTATTTATTCAGTTGAATATACAAAAAAAAAAAGCCCTTAAGAGCTTAAAAAACTCAGCGCTTAAAGAAAATTCAGTTTACTTTAAATATTGAACTGGATTCAAAATTGTCGAAATATGAAGTTTTAAAATTTATAATTTTAATATTATGTTAATGTTTAATTAATTATAATTAAATATCAACAACTATCAATAATTAAATATTTGTTTTTTCGTCCTTTTACTATACATTTTTTATCCTCTTTTTTTTATTAAGATCATTTATAAAAATAAGAAAATGGCCTTTATCAGTTTTGTAACTATACAAAATATTTTTTTAAAAAATGGCAGAATTTAATTTTAATAGAAAAAGGGAATTTTTAGCAGTAAAACTTTTGAATTAAGGGGATTTTTTTGAATTCTAGGAATTCTTTGAATAAAAATTGCAAAATTTTTCTGGAAATCGTGTCGTGATTACCGTTATAGTGAACAGGCGTCTTAAAAGTGATCTACTTATAACAATTTCTGTATAATTAAAAAACCAAGAGAAATGAAACTTTCCCTTTTCAATATAACCGTTTTTCCATTTTGTGATATTTACATCCTTATACTTGGTGATTAAATCTTTCGTATTCAATAAGTACGCTGGTGTCCATTTTAATTCATAAGATTCATAAGAGTATCTAAAAATTAAACAATAGTATTTAAAAATTACACTACATTTTTCATATTAAAAAAACCACATACTACAAACACTTTTTATGATCGTTCAAATTAAATAGCATTAATACAGGGTGTTTCAGTGAACCGTTTCAGAACTTCTAAGAGGGGTAGGGTACATCCTGACTACTCGAAATCATATAGCAATGTGGGGTGGGAAATGCTTTCCTGAAGCGGTGTTGCACACAGAAGCACCATAAGGAAAAGAGACCGTAAATGAGAAATCGTTTTAATAATGCATGAAAAGAAGCAAAAGATACATGGATTAAAGTAAGTGTTCGAAGTTTCTTCCACGGGCTACAATGCATGCCTCACATCTCCGACGCATGGACATCCGAACATTCTGGAATACTCCAGGCATATCTCGAATCTCTCCAGCAGCTACTGCGATTCTTGCAACGAGCTCCTCAGCAGTGTCAACAGGGGTGTCATAAACTAGCGATTTCATATGACCCCAGAAATAAAAATCAAGACATGATAAGTCGGGTGACGGAGCAGGCCAACGCACGGGACCCCCACATTCGATCCACCTTTGACCCGACTTATCATGTCTTGATTTTTATTTCTGGGGTCATATAAAATCACTAGTTTATGACACCCCTGTTGACACTGCTGAGGAGCTCGTTGCAAGAATCGCAGTAGCTGCTGGAGAGATTCGAGATATGCCTGGAGTATTCCAGAATGTTCGGATGTCCATGCGTCGGAGATGTGAGGCATGCATTGTAGCCCGTGGAAGAAACTTCGAACACTTACTTTAATCCATGTATCTTTTGCTTCTTTTCATGCATTATTAAAACGATTTCTCATTTACGGTCTCTTTTCCTTATGGTGCTTCTGTGTGCAACACCGCTTCAGGAAAGCATTTCCCACCCCACATTGCTATATGATTTCGAGTTGTCAGGATGTACCCTACCCCTCTTAGAAGTTCTGAAACGGTTCACTGAAACACCCTGTATTTAAAAGAATTGATACTGAGTATAATTTGGGTACACATAAAAGGTTACCTTACATTTTGCGCCTTTTATAAATTTAAAAGGAAAATATTTTAAAGAAACATGAAATTGATGGAATTTTTTTAACACGGAATTTTAGTCAGTGGAATTTTGCTTCCCATCCGAAAAATCTTACTATTCACTGATAACAGCAAAACTGAATTATCAGGATTGTTCAGTCAATGAGTGAAAATTCAGAAACGCCGATAAGCTAGTTACTGGTCAGTCTCATAGAGATGTCGCTTGATAGTTAAAAGTAATCTAAATAGTGTTTTTTCAAATAATAAAATAAATTCGAAAATACAAGTATTAATGCCACGAAAGGCATCTTGGATTTTTCAAACTCTAGGGAGCCTGGAAATTATAATTATGTACGTTAAGTGCAAGATGACATAAATAGTAAATGCCAAGCGAGCTATTTTCAGACCTCATTATGGTTATTAGAACAATAACGTCGTGAACCTTGACATAACTTGTTCGGCAACACGAATTAATTTGTATTATCCCAAATAAATTAGTGCCATCTACTACAATTAAGAGTTCAGTTTAAAATTCTCGTTTCTGAGTTTCCGTTTGGAGATCTCACTAAGACAGACTTATTTTCGTTCTCTACTAGTCTCCCGCATAACTTCCTGTCGATACTGATTCGTTCAGTGGTGGCGGGGTGAAATACAAAAACGAGAAGTCACCCGCACAACAATGTATCTCTCTCTTCACTTCACATCCTTTTGGCCGTGGACCAGAACAGTTACGTGAATATTGGCGGCGTGATAAATAATGTTTAGGCAAACTATTTGTTGATACTTAACCGATAAGAGATATTGGTGATATGCGGTGATACTTACTGCTACTGATGATATGCCGACCCAAAACACATTACAGAAATCCAGTTTTTGAAATCAGATATAGTACTTTTCTTGGACATCTAAGATTGGGGCTATGTTTCATTCATTGAAATGCCGACAATGGAGGCTGTATCTAAAAATATTGGTTTCCAAAAAACAATAGAGGTCCACTCACACCTGCAATGTTTTCATTCAATTCTCATAACGAATAAATGAGATTTTAAGGAATGTGAAAGTTGGGGGGGGGGGAAAAAGCGGAATGAAAGTTTTTCAAAATGCATTGGAGGTTAGTGTATCATCACCGTGGAGGTGTTGCAAATTAAAATCCTATAATACATAGTGATAATTTCTACATGGCTTAAACAATGGGCATTTTTTAAAATTAATATCAATCAGTATAAATAATCGACCTCTTTATTTGTAATGCTGAATAGAGTTAAAAATATATATATGTTTTGATGTTTAACAACACAGACAGGTTTTTTTTTTTTTTTTTTCTTTACTTAAAGTGACTGAAGTCCACAACATTTATTATCTTATATGTGTGCTTCGATAACGTGATGTTTACGCTTACGATTCATTACATTCTCTCTTCGCCGATCAAAATGAAGGTTATAGGTAATATTTTCTTTCGGCATTTTTTTTTTCTATTTTTATCCGGCATTGCATTTTTTTCTATTGATGGATCACTAATTGTTATAATCAAACTCCTATAATTAGTTTCAGTTGAAGAGTTCGTGAGCATTACGAATATAGAAGATCTCACTGCAAGGAAATAAAATTGCTAATGTAATTATATATTTACATCTAAAGTGTAATGTGTGTAGGTGTGTGTATATATATATGTAATGATATTTTAAAATCTTAATTTAACCCTTTTTAGGGCCTTGAGAAGTATGCTTCCCACCAAATTTATCAATCTTCGTATGAATTTATGTAGGTTGGCATAAGTTATATTTTTTTAGAAAGACAGAAACTTAGATGCTTTAATTCTTTATTTTACACAAAATGATGTGTCTTGATTTGATACTTAATTAATAATTAACCAAATTAATTAATTAATCAAATTAAATTTATCTAATAAGCTAAATGAATCCCTTTTCTTATTCTAATTTCAAGCCTAAAAATATTTTAACATAATTTGACTAGAAAAAAATGCCCCTTTAAAGGGTCAAACCAAATTAATCTCCATAGCTATTTTCTTAGCCCTTTCGCCGGGCGCGCGAATTTTCCTTTCACGACCGGGCGCGCGTTGTAAATTGTACAACAGGTGAAAAACATTTAATTTTACCTGCTTTATTTTAATTTTACAAACAATTTTGCAAACAAGTAACATATAATTTATCTCTGATAGCAATTTAAGAAAATATTGTACCATACATTTACATTTATTTTGTTATAGTATATTAAAACAGAAGTTTAAACGTATGAAAAAGTAAATACTGCTACAATTGCAAAAAATATTAATGAATAATGAATAACTAAAGAATTATAAAGTACTTTTGGACTTACAGAATCAGTCGGATATTTCACCTGCATTATTTGCTTCACATGGCAGGCATAGAATTTGCTTTTTTGAATGTTGTTTACATATGAATCTTACGCATTTGTTACACCTCATTGTTGAGGAGGAATTTTTCATTCGTCCACACATGTAGCACGAGCCTCTCTTTTGTGGAGGAATAATTTGATATGAAGTTTCTTCTTCCAAATATTCATTTGAACGATAAATATCAAGGAAAGCCGACACATCACGAGGTAAAGAGGATATTTGAGCTCTAGATATGAGATGTTCTTTCATCAGGGATTTTGAGAGTGCTCTCAAGAAAATAATTCTGCGGCTGGGCTCATCATCAACATTGTTCAGTAGAAATAATATCCGTGAATTTATACCAGCAATGTTCATCATAATATAAAATAATACAAGAGGCCACCGTCTTGTTATTCGAGATACAGAATAAGCCGCACACATTTTATCGCAGGTGTCAACACCTCCTTTTGTCATATTGTAATCAAGAATTACTTCAGGTTTTCCACTGTCTCCATCAATTTCAGCTTTATCGTGAAGGCTAGATACTAATACTACTGCTTTGTTTTTCTTCGGTACATATGAAACGAGTGTTTTATTTTTCTGAAAACCAAAGATAGAAGTACCCAAAATTCTGTTTTCCGGGCAAAAATTCTGCGGGAATTTCTTTTTCATTTTTCTTTACAGTTCCGATGAAAGAAATTTTCTTCTCTAATAAGTAATCAACAAGTGGAAAACTAGTATATCAGTTGTCAGTGGTAAGATTTTTATTAGAGTTTTCAATGGGCATTACTAGACGCTTGACAATGTCGAATGGTTTATTCTCAACTGTGAAAGGTCCAGGCGGCTGTTTTCCGATATAAATTTCCATATTGCTACAATAAAATGTTTTAGCATCACATAATGCGAATATTTTGATGCCATACTTAGCAGGCTTGTTCGGAATGTATTGAATCCAAGAGCAACGTTCTCTGAAAGGATGTAACATCTCATCAATTGTTACAAATTCGCTTGTATTATAAGATTTCAAGCAATTTTGAACAAATGAATCCCAAATGGATCGGATGGCAGCTAATTTGTCTGGTTTTTTCCTTTCAGCTCTAGTATCTATATCATCGAACCGAATACAACGAAGTAAAAACAAAAACCGCTGATAACTCATAGCTGCTCTCAGTATTTGAATTCCAGTTCCATCAGAAGCCCAGAGCTGCTCAACATTTGTATGTTGGCTTTTCATTGTGCCTATAAAATAAAGCAATCCCATCAAAGCCATAAATTCTCTTCTACACGTTTGTTTACAGTCCCCTTTCTGATAATATTTAGCTTCTACTCCTTGTATATATTTATTTGTGCAATAAATTACTTCATCAATCAATCATCATCATACTCGGATCAATCAATTTCAGAAAAGCGTCAATTTCGGAAGCAGTTCCTTTTGCATATGCAGTTGGTCCTAACAGTTTCTTTATAATATTTTTGTTCTTGGTTTTGGAGGTTTTTACGATTTCTTCTTTTTTCCATTTTGTAATTTTATCCTTTCTCGTATAACAATTTTCATCACTATTCTTTTCAGTAATTTCGTCATCTGATGCAGTTATTTCAGAGTCACTGCTGTGATTTTCCTGTTCTAAATTTTCGTCACTCAAATCTGCGTCATATTCAGGAAACTGCAGATCATCTTCAATATCTTCACTATCAGAATCTTCATTCAAAATTTTCATTAGGTAATCCTCCATTTCTTTGTGATCTTTAAAATATTGTTTTCGTTTAGATATTATTTTACCTCAAATCCCATTCAAAATACTAACAATTTCAGAAAGATTCTGTCGAAAATGAATTTCACAAGCAGGCGCGCGTTGCATAAAGTACAACACTGCAGATGTTTACAGCTAAAAATGACAGGTGCAGCTGATTGCGCAATCAGAAATGCAAATAACTTTCAGGAAATGTGAAGGAAGATTCAATAAACGAATACGCATGGTTATTAACGCCCTCTATTGCCAGAATTATGTTTTAAAGAAAAAACAAACCAACTGTTGTACTTTTTACATCGGCGCTCCCGGCGGAAGGTTAATTTAGCCCATAGTAATTTCATTCTCTTATTTCTTGATCCAATTCCCCTTTCTGTTTAATTAATTCAACTGAAGCTTCGTAAAAATAATGCGCCATAAGCTCCACGTGGCAAGTGAACCTTCGTTGCCCTTGGCAGAGGTCAGCACGCGTAATGAATTGACACGTTGCCGGACACGTGGCGCGTCATTTGTTTCGGCCCCCTTAGTTCTGCTTACTTACTTTTCTTACTTCTGCTTTTTTTTTTTTTCGCGCTGTTGTGGACACGTTTTGTCCGCGCATGCTTGTAAATGAATTGCTTTCCCGGGATGGATTAAAATGAATTTAAAAATGTAAAATGTCTCTTCACTGTCTTCAAACTTGCCTTCTGCTTCACATAAAATATGCTTACATATACTATATATGTATGTATGTGTCTGTGTGTGTGTACTCTGCTAGCGTACATGAAATTTTCTGACTACTTTCGTTAATTAATGTGATATTAGAACATGATAACAACCCATCTAAACTGGTACATTTTCAAATAGTTTAAGAATTAGTTAATAAAAATTTTTAATCTCATTTTTGACTTGATAAAAAATTTTTAATAAAAAAATGACTAATTTTTTATTAATTTAAAATAGCTTTAAAATAAATCTTCTCAATTATTTTTCTATTTTTCCTTACTGTTGATTATAAGAATTTAGGGAATTGTGGTTGAACTTTGAAATAATTTATCGAAAATTGTAAGCTGAAGTTAATGTAGATCTAAAGATAATATTATTTAATATTGTTACTAAAATCTATTTGAAATGAAATCTATTTTTCTGGTTTCACTTCAAGCGAAAAGATCAAAAACGTTTTCTTTATTGCCTGTATGACTCTCGGGGTAAAAATTACATTTTACCCTGAGTGGATAATACAACAGGTGGCCTAGTACTGAATAATATTGGGAATGCGTAGATTTTGAGAAAATCTCCTTTCAAATTCTTTAGCATTTGTAAGAAAAAATCAGTAAAAAAAATTCTAATCATGTAATCATCAAAATAATGATAATTATTATTTTATGTATCATTAATTATTTCTTCATTTTTATTTATGATTTATTTCCGAATTTTATCGTATGGGAAAAAATTTACGTGGGAAAAGTATTTAATACCCAGTTTTTTACATTACTGATGCCGCGTTAGAGACATTAATTATCCTTTTTTAATTAAAAGCTCCCTTGAAAAAAAAAAGACGAAAAAATGAGCATCTGAAAGGCGTAAGATTCCTCTTCATTTGAACAAGTGAAGATGAAATTTAAAACTTAAAGTTAAACTGTTGATGGATTAAAGTATAGCATGCAAAACCAAATGAACAAGCGATTAAATTTATTCACTGAAAAAGTTAAGGAGAAGGGGGTACTATAATTCCGCAGTCCCTATACACAAGCCGATCCGTTATCTATATATAAGCTCAAACAAAGCTCATAAATAGTTTGCATAGTAAAGAACAGCAAGCTGAAATTTTCTTCATAAAAACTAAGAATTATAAAAAAAAGGGGCTTAGTCGCATTAAATAGTTAATTTTTAGTTTTTCAAAAATTATCCTTACATTTTTAGTATTGGTATTCCTATTGAATGAAAATATTGTGGATATTTTTAAGCATTTAAGCATAGCCTGTCGAAATATTTAATCAAATTTTGTCTCATTCATTCTTTCATTACTAACTGAGGGAAAAAATTAATTTTTGGTTGTTCTTAAAAATCAACTTATATTGCCTGTAATTTTTCTAATAAGTTATGAGATTTAAAAATCATTTGATACAAATGATACTTTAATGATGATCTCTTTAATGATCTCTTTAATTAAAATTAAAAATATCAGACGATAAGAGAAATTTTTTATGCTATGATATTTTATGTAAATGAATTATTTATAGTAAATCATTGCATACTCAAAAAAATGCGTGTATTTGCGTGGAGGGGGTATTATATCATTATAATAAATATAAACAATTATGTAGTTATATTTTTATCTATAAAAGACATCAAAATATTTTCATCCCTAGCAACATCAAGTATTAGAATTGATTAGTAAATGTCAAAAATAAACGTAAATAATTTAAAATCAATATAACATATTATTTACAAAAACTGAAAACTTGTTCTTAATAAATATATTTTTTTCTGGTCTTTTACAATTAAGTTTTTTAAAAAAAAGGCAACTTATTCTACTTAAAAAGACGGAAAACATGCTCTTTAATCACCAGCTTTTTCATTTTACATTCCATTTAAATTTTGAATAAACAGCTGGATTAAACAGTGTCACATATTTTTGTCCTAAACTACTTAATGGTGTTTCCTGTTAACAACACGGAGGGATAGGGCAGCAAAACAAATTTGTCCTTCTAAAATATTTTAAAAGATACCGCTTTTTGAGATGGTTTAAGGTAATACTTCAAAACACATTATTTCGTTTGATTAATGTTTCCGCCTTTTTTTTTCCCCCTTCCAAAAGGTTCCTTTTTTTAAAAAAAAAATTATAGGGTGGAATGTAAATTAAAACGTAGAGAAAGAGAATTATACCTAATATAGAAAAATAAAAGTGCACCACAAATTATATTGCTGTCCTAAATTTAGTATACTCATATTTTTTCTATCATAAAAAGTAAAATAAGCATTCTCGAATACATTCTCTTAATAATAGAAATAATAATAATAAATGTTAACAAAAAATGAAATCAAGAATTTGGGAGGACACGAAAATAAATATTAAATAGCATTGAAATACTTGTTTTGAAATGGTAATGAAAGAAATAAGAGTAATAAATGATGACCACAAAAAAAGAAGAGTAAAATTGCATGAAATATTAAAAAATGTCAAAGGAATAAAATGTTGTTTTTTTTCTTTCTTTTAATTTTAAAGAACTTTTGCGTCTTTATGCACAAGAAAGAATAACAATCTCTTTCCTGTCATTTTTAATAATCAGAGTTATAGTTCAATAAGCGCGCTTGTCCTAATTAAACCGCAAATAATACTTAATTAATTTTAGAAAAGAAACCAACTTCTTTCCGCTCACGTTACAAATTGCTACGGTGGAAAGTTGCGCTCACGTAAAATATGTTATTTCCAGATCCGTCTATCGTTCTCTCGTATTTAAAAAAGAAAATTATTGAAATGATATTCTTCTTATAATCGATTTTCTTACTAAGAAACTAATTTATAAAAGAAGAAACTTAAAATATTTTTAAAATTATTTCTTAAAATGTATTTCTATTTATTTTCTCTTTAATTAAGAATTAAAATCCTTACTATTCAGTTCTTTCAGTTTCCTATAATCAAATAAGGACATGTGACAATACCGAGACGAGTTTTAATGTTGATAAACTTACACTGAACAAAAATGAGTTGGTGTTTAAAAATAAAAACATTTGTTACGTAATCCATTATATTATTTACATCTTAACCACGACAAATCAGAAAATTAATTTAATTTTAAATTAATTAATTCAATGCTAATTTAATTAATAAATTTTAATTTAATTAATAAATTTTAATTTAATCAATAAATTTTAATTTAATTAATTTAATGTTAATTCAATTAATATATTTTAATTTAATTAATTTAATGTTAATTTAATTAATAAAATTTTATATAAAATTTAACTAATTTAATTTTAATTTGATTCATTTAATTTAATTGAAATTTAATTTTACGATTAATACAAACGTTGTTGATTTCAGGCAATATACAGTGGTGTAAGCAGGTTGGGACAGACAGGGCAAGTGCCCTGGGTGCCACCACCAGAGTGTCTATATTTGTGAAATAAATTAGCTGAATTTAAACGGGTTTTTTTATTTTTTTATTTTTTCCTTTACTCTTATTCCTCAGAACAAAAATAAAACTTCTTGGAAACAAAAATGAATATTTTTCTTTCATTTTAATATTTTAGCTATTAATTTTCCTTTTGTATATTCCTTTCATTTTGTATATTTTTTGTTACCTCAATTAATTCCGAAACTCAAAAAGCTAGGTTCTTAATGCAAACTTCGTTTCAGACTTAGAAAAGCGAGCCATGAATATTTGAAAATACTTCTTTGCTTAATTAAGACAAATATATTTTCATAATGGAAGTGAATCATTGGAGCGGTGAATTGACAAAGTAGACTGAATGTGAAATTGGGCTAAAACAAATAGACTCTGAAGGTCTTATTTTCCAAATATTCTTTTCAATCAGCGAAAAAAAAAATCTGTTAGAGTTTTGACATGCTTAATGGATTGCTTAGAGACGAGTACGAAACTGAATTTGAAATTAGAAATAAATTCCATTAATAATAAAAGTTCTTAGTATAGAAATTATGAGCCAAATTAAAAAGAAAGTTTTTGTATAATAGAAAAAGCGTGGATAGAATAAGGAGCTATTAATTGGATATTTTTGCTAATATTTAAGGCCGTAGTGAGTTTATTTCAATATAAATTCGAATCAGAATGACCAAAAGTGAAGTTATAATCCCCCTCCTCCAACCACACACACACAATATTAGCGTTACGCTTGAAAACGGATTCTTACCAGGAGTTAAACTCTATTTAACAAATTGGTTCAATTTATTAAAATTCTTACAGTAAATAATCATTAAATTTCTGCCCGATATTTGAAACTGATTAATTAGTAAAACATTTCCTCTAAAGTTACATAATTTTATTGAACTGCAGAACATATATAAATTTCTTAGGAATTCAAAATATGTTCAATTTATAAAGTTAATTGCTGAATTTTTACTTTTCCTTTTTTAGATGCAATATACTAACTCATTGTTCCCATTTTATTTCAAAATAAAATTTTTGGATGCTTTTTATATAATTAAGATAAGTTAATTTCTTATAAAAGTAATGACTTCAATCAAATAATTGAATCATACATTTCTGTTTGTAAACTTTTAACTATACGAGTCATGATAGTAAATTTTTTTTATAAGAATGAATCATAAATGGATAGCTAGAGATTTTTTTTAAGTTTCAAAATAAGGAGAATAGCTAATAGCTTATGAAAAGCTTTTTTGTAGCTTTCGAATTTATGAAAATGTCTTAAATAATTTATGTACACGATAAATGTGATATGAAAAATCTGATCGTGAAATAAAAATTCCTTATGCTTAAGATTAGAAAGAGAGAGAGAGAGAGAGAGAAAGAGTAAATCTAGAAATCTTGTAAGCTATGAAATCGATACTTTTCCATTGATTAAGACTGAATTAAAATTCTTGATTTCGAAAGTTATCTGAGCTGTTTTTCCCACACAAGAAAAAAAAAAGGATTTAGTGAAATAAGAAAATAGGTCTGACTTAAATTTCACCAAATGGAGTTACTGTATTTTTTAGATATTTGTTAGAATGGGTGGGGGGATTGCACAACTAAATATATCATTGAAAAAGATGTGTTTAAAATTTCTTTTTCTGACATTGTTTTTGTATTCTAAAGCGATATAATTACTAATTATCTTTGTTTGAGATAATATTTCAGAATTTATCATTAAGATTATCGAAATTTCGCTTCACTTTTTATTAATTAAAACTAATTGAAGTGCCGAAAAGTTGTTTTAAGGAGCACATTTTCATCCTCCAAAGTATATTTTTGTCAAGTTTGGTGACATTAATTCTAACAGTTTGGTCTGATGTGTCAACTGATATACAGTGATTTTGCTATTAGTATTAACAGATCTAACTGCATTTTTAAAAATAAATATAGTCGTCTAAAAGGCATCATAATGATATATAATAATTTTTTTTAAATTTTAAAATCTTTTTGAAAGCATTTAATGAAAATTTTCCATCCTTGCTCAGAAAATGTTTGATATAATATAATATTAGTTTAAACCACTGAAAAAAAAGATTTAAATTAGAATTTCAAAAGTATTTGTATAAAAATTTTGATATATTAGAAAAATATAATTTCTTAATTTTTATAGATAATTTAATTAGTCGGTTTGAATAATTAATCCTTTGAGACATAGTGGCTTCGTTTGAGTCCACCTAGCCTTTTACTTTTTCTTAGCCTTGTATGCCGCTAAGATTTGCGATAGTGGCTTCAAATGAAGTATCTCCTTAACTTGTTTGCAAATGTACAAAAAAGTTAATAAATTGTCATTTTCATTTTCTCATTGTGTATTTGATGTAATTTAATCAATTTCCTTCTGAAATTCAGTAAATTTTTGTTCTGTGCATCAAAGGGTTAAGATGTATTTATCAGCTGATGGATTATATTAGATAAAAAATGATTTACATATAAATATTTAGGCTCAACTTCAACTTCACATTCCGGCATATATCTTTTGGGTGGGTGGGGGATATAAGAAATGTAGTAACTTAAAATATTGGGATGGGGCGCTGTTTTTGGCATTTTCCCTGGGCACCCTTTTATTTAAATACGCCTCTGACAATATGAGATTGGTAAACATCTAGAAAGATATTGTAATTACTATTTAAATTTTCTATTTTTTTAGGTGGGTGAAAAATATGAGGATTGTAGTAATTTAGAAAGTTGGGACTGGGCGCTGATTTGACATTTTTCCTGGGCTTCATTTTATATAAGTATGCCTCTAACAGTATGAGATTGGTAAATATCTACAAATATATCTGTAATTACGCATTTTAGCTTTCAAGTTTTATGAGATGAATATGTAAAAGGTACTCACTTGTTTTTATATTGATATTCTTTTGTATTTAGTTGCAATTCCATCTCAAGAAACTACAAGTTGTCTCTCCCAAAATCTTCTGTTACTGCCAAAACTGCTCTTTATAAACTTAAAAATACCATGCCTTTCATTTTAGCATCTCTTTTAACATTTTGCTGGTCAAAAACGTATTATTTTTTTTTTGTCCTTGAATCTGGAATATTATACCGCGCTGAGTTAGCAATCGGATCATTGTGGCTGTGGTGAAGTAAGCGATCCACTTCATTATGCCACTAGCTGTCCTCTCACCACATCTTTTCATCTTAACAAATCCACCCATGACGTCGATCGAATCTGGCGGATCTTAAGGGAAACAAGATGTCTAAAATTAAAAGCAATCTACAAGACAACTAAAAATTGATCTCCCCAGACCCAAGCCCTGAATGAATTTTTGTCTCGTTCTTCAATCAATCCTTTCTCCAAGAAATATTAACTTCTTCAAAATTCATCAACTCATACTCCCCACCGAAAACTTCCTTTTTCATTATATTACTGTATAATTTTATTATTTTGTGTGCCGCATGTAAACTTTACATTTTTTTTTCCTTCTTAATAAATCTTTTCGTTTCTATCCATTCAACCGACAGAGAATCCTAGAGATTCCAAGTTCATGGAAATTCTGTGGCGAAAAGAAAAGAAAAAAGTATGATTTCAAGCCGCTTTCAAATCCTTTTAGCAAACTCAAAAACCTTCACTTTTAAACATAAAATTCTCAGATATAAACATGATTCCTGGACCTTTATTCATATTTCATGTCTTCAATGAAATTAATATTTCTAAAAATCCTGAAAACATCTACAAATCCATTAGTTTAATGCATGACTTCCCTCCGCCTATTCATTCCTCTAATCCCAGCTCCGTCTATTTGTTGTCGCATACCTGGCTACAGATAAACAGCGCACTAAGTGGATATTTGATACGACCCGAGCGGGAAGATTGGGAGAGAGCAAATCTGGCTCTCTTCTCTGGCTCTTTGAATTATATTTGAAGAATTCTAGGAATGATCAGTTAATAACAAAACATTCTTTTTGTGAAGAAAACAGGAACAGTTATTGAAAAAATTATCCTGAGTATCTGGTTACCAGGCAACCTGATATTTATGCTATTTCATTAGAGAGATTCGTTCAGTTTATAGCGTGAACGATATACCCCCTGCCCCACCCTCAACTCCCAGCTTCTCAGGAAATTCACTGGATCAACACATTTGTTAGACGATAAATATTTTCCTGGTAATTTGTGTACAGTTTCTGCAGAGCAAAACTAAGCAGTGGAGAAATGATAGAATTTATTACCAGATTTGATTTGGTAGAGCTCTTAAGATTTCCGCAGCTAACTCCTTTCACCTTAATTTTTTTGCACTAGTAATTATAATCAATAATAAATATATTGATTGAATTGAAATAAGATGTAAGGATTTCATTAAATAAAATAACGAAAAAAAAATTATATTTATTTTATGAGAAATATTTTGTATTGCTCAAAGGTGATCTTTTGTCTATCTCAAAAGTGTTAATGGTGGTTTTATGCACAGGCGGTCTGCTCGAGACCTTGAGAGGCTCAAAATCTGTATTGCAGTGCTAAGCCGGCGGCAAATTTTTTACATTTTAGACTTCTTTAAACGCCCTCTCCTCTTTATTATTTTTAAAGAAGAAGAAAGAAAGAAACTGCGAAAATAAAAGGAGTCAAATGAAACTTAAGGGGAGTTAAACAAGAATGGAAACGCCAAGGGGAAAAAACAAAACAAATCAATAAATATTTTCAAAAGCAGTGTTGTTCAAGAAATATCTAGGACATGAAGAATTATAAAATATTGAAAGAAACCGATATATGAAAACTGCATGCTCTAATTATATTGAAATAAAATTAGGATTATTATTATGAATTTAGAGGAATATAGCTCCGATCTTCATTTTTCCAAACTACGATTAGAATGCGTTATTCATGACCAAATAGGCATATTAGCCAGTTTTTTTGGAAACCCAAGAAAATATCTTTTTTTTTTCGTACAAAGACATTTTTTATTCATTTTATTATTTTTACTTATAAAGATATTATACTTGAGCGCATTCTAATTGAAGACAACTTTCGTTTAAATTTCAAACTATGATTTAAATGCTTTATTCATGGACCAAATAGAGAAATTGGCCAGCTTTCTAGAGAACCCGAGAAAGTCTTTTTTTTTTTTTGCTACAAAGACATTTTTATTCATTTAATTATTTTTATTTATAAGGATATTGTACTCGAGCGCATTCTAATTGAAATCAGCTTTCGATTCAATTTTTTAAAACGAATGCTGATTTTTTAAAAATTTTTTAAAGATTTATTTAATGTTTTTGAATTTGCTTGCAGATCAGCGAGGTGCCATTTGTTTTAGTTGATTAACTGACCCACAAGCTAACAATTCCCGACTGTCATAAGATCAAATATACAAAAACAACTTCTTTTACAGCAACTGTCCGTTACCAGTGTTTTCACAGAGAAAAGGGGGTGACATTGCTCCCTTGACCTTTTGCTGAGTGGATAGCATTGTTTTGTATCGTTTCTTCTCTGTCCACATTTCTACTACAGCAATTTAATATCACTAACTATTGACACTTTTTTTTTTTGCCGAATATTTGATGATAGCCATCTTCTGAACGACTTTCGAAGTGTCTGGCAAACGAACGTAGTTTTTTTTTTTAATTAAAAATACAATTTTTCTCAGTTATTATAAATTTTTATTAATTCCTATTTCTGAATAATTTAAAGAGAATTCGTTCGTAATACATATTCTGGACATTTAAAAAAAATTAAGATTGAACTTTATTTATAACAAAACACAATGAGTAACAATTGAAGAAAATGGAAATATAATTTTAAATATGATGTTTGCCATCGACTAATTTTCGTATTCATTTAAAATTTTTAAATAAAAAAAAACTTGAGAATTCTTTTTAAAAAAATTCTATAATAAAAAAGACGTATATAATTAATTGAGTTTTCCCAGGCTGATATTTCTGAACTTATGCAAATAAGAAATCTTGAAATATATTATCCTTCGAACATGTTTCATTCATTCTTAAGATTATTTCCAAATTAAATAAAAAAAAAATCTAGAAATACATATACTGTAATAACTTTAATCAAAATATATATTACGAAAATTTTACAATTTTGATACAAAAATCACATGGATAGTATTTATCATTCAATAGAGAAAGAATTAGTATTAAATAAATGGTATTTTCATTAAAATGGGCCCAGTTACGCGATTATCAACATTTCTTAAAGCCAAATCATTGATACTTAAAAGCTGCTCATTTTAACCTTTTATCTACGGTGTTTTCTTTAATTAATTGGCTTAATTCATTCTCTCCAAATAGATAATGAAGTTTTTTTTTCCTCCTTCTTTTTTTACTGCAAATAATATTTTGATTTCGAAAGAAGTTTGATAAGTAGTAAAATTCAGCGAATTATATTTAAACAATGAAACTTTCTTGAAATTTTGAAATATTAGTCTCTTTAAATATAAATATACGTTATACAACATATCGCGTTTGTGCTACGTCAACATTTACATTATTCGTTTCATAAATTGTCCCGGAAAATTTAGGAATTGTTACAATCACAAGAATTAACGCAGACAATCCTTTCCTTGAAAAAAAAATGTGAACTTTACATCCTTTTTTGTTGTTGAAAATATGCATTTAAGATCTTCGTCAGTATCAAATATTTCGAAAATATACCGATTACAGCTAAAATTAAACCTGCTTTGAAGGAAGAGAACAAAATTCTTATTATTATTTTACTCCACTTCTGTTGCATTAATTATTTCCAAATGAAAACATGATTTTTTAAATACACCTAAGAAAGTTCTGGAACTTAATTCTAAAATCCTTAAGATAATTAAAAGTTAATAATTTAGATAATTTAATTAATTAGATAATTAAAAATTAATAATTGAGATAATTAATAATTAGGGAAATTTCTTAATTATAATTAGGAAACTTCTGGCAATTACAGGTAAATATTCATGATAAAAAAAGAAGTATTTATTCTATTTGAATATCGTGAACTTTATAATAAAGAATAAGAATTCAGTTTGAGTTAAATTTCGAAATAGTTTTATATATATATCGAGATAATTGAGTGTGGATGTAATAATTTATAATTGGTCTACTTTTTAAAAACAATTACTTAATCACTCGAGCTCCAGCTTCACTGCAACTTTAACTTCTGAGTTACGCGGATTATATTTTTCCGTCAGATCCAAAACGCTGTGACGGCAAATTCCTTTCAAAAACTACATAAGTTCATAAAACTTTCCTACGTTCTCTATTTCGTTCTTTCTATCTTCCTAGGCTGTTTGCCGAAGTGCTCTCGACATGGCTTTAATAAAAAAAGAATTGTTAAAGATCCTTAGTATTATTTCTTCATAGAGTGTTGTTTCTCTCTTCTCTTATTCACTCTCTTTCTACACTGGTGTGCAAAACTTAAGCAACAGGTATGTTTTTTGCCATAACTTCACGAGAAATCATCTGAGAGACATGAAATTCAGATATGAGATACAGCATTTTGTTCTGAAAGAATGTCGAAAGCATAGTTGCGCAGAAAGGAATACAATGCATACAGTATGGAATCAAACAAAAAAAGGCTTTATTGAACTCATAGTATCGTTACACATGATTGTCTGTCCAAGAGGAAGAACAGCAAGCAGACGTTCCTTAGTATGGGATATGCCCTCCCCTTACTGCAATGGTTGCTTCGCACCGTCTCCCCATACTCAGCACCAGATTGTCCAACAGTTCTTGAGGTAAGAGTGCCCATTCCTCAATCAGTATCTGTTTAAGTTGTCGGGTGTTCCTAGGAGGATGTACTCACGCCGCAAGGCGTCTCCCCAAAGCATCAAACACATGTTCTATCGGATTTAAATCAGGGGAGCACGCCGGTCAATCCATTCGAGTGATATCTTCACTTTCCAGGAGCTCCTCAACAACATGAGTCCTGTGTGGCCATGCATTGTCATCTATAAAAACGAAGTCTGATCCAATGGCACCTCGGAACAGACGCACATGGGGAAGGATCACCTCCTGACAATAGCGATCTCCAGTTACAGAACCTCTGTCGAAAACGTGGAGCTCAGTCCGCCCGTTCATCATAATGCCTCCCCAGACGACAACTCCAGGACCACCGAAACGGTCTCTTTCCGTGATGTTACAAGCGATTTCCAACGCCAGTTGATTTGAAGAGAGGTCGGGACACGGTTTCATCCCAGTTGCAGTAAGGGGAGGGCATATCCCATACTAAGGAACATCTGCTTGCTGTTCTTCCTCTTGGACAGACAATCATGTGTAACGATACTATGAGTTCAATAAAGCCTTTTTTTGTTTGATTCCATACTGTATGCATTGTATTCATTTCTG
>JAPMOR010057695.1:271822-288774 GCA_026543865.1 Argiope aurantia
AAATAAGTTTAGTTCACATTCTTCCTTGTCATAAATAGAATTTTCTTAAGAGGGGCCTCAAAATAATTTAGCGCATGTGGACTTATAAGCTCTCAAAATCCGCTGCTGAAAGTTGTATTAATATAATAAAGAATAGATAAGTGTTATTTATATAATGACTTTTTCCTTATATTATCTGCTCAAAAGAAATCGGAAGCAATTGTTTTATACCAAAATAAAAAAAAATGTATAATTATGCAATATAATATTGCTCTTACTGTGAAAACTATATAAAATCTATTATTTTTGATACTGTTACAGAAAAATATTTTGAGTCCAAATAAGAGTCACGGCATTTAAAACATGTTACTATCATATTAAAATTATTGCAGTAAAACTACAATAATCTTTTTTTATTTCTTAAATATAGAGAAACTTTTCGAAATTCTCTTTTTAAATTAAGAAAAAAATATATATATATTTTATCTTTATCATGGATTTCTTTTTCATGCGGACTTTAAAATTATGCATGAGCGAATTTAATTCCTCCTTGGTTGTTTTTTTTATGTGTGTGTGTGGATTCAAATAAACGAATCTGCCAAAGCTAAATTGTTAATAAAATCATTCTCTCTATTTATTTATAAGTGTTTATAAAGAAAGACGAAAATCTGCGACATATTCATGAAAAACATGTTAATCGGGCTTATCTTATTTCTGTATATATATATTTGGTATTGATATTTTCAGGAGTTATATAATTTCATTGCAGTATTAATGGAAATCCGAAATTTTGGTTTCATTTTAAAATTATAAATAAAAAATAGTGCAAAATCTTCATTTTTAGTTACTGCCCGTAAAATTATATTATTTAATCGGTAATATTATAAGATTACATAAAAATCATTCAGATAAGGATTTCTGGAGAAATATGAAAAAAATTTCAAAATATAACAGCATGAATGTAATAATTTCAGAGCTCCAAATCTTGTTCCATTTTTTGAAGCTACAAGAGGACTATTTTGGCACGGATCTCATAATTTTCAACATTGAGTAGATGACGAGGATGTTTGAGATCTCACTCCATTTTCCAAAATTCTACTACATACTAAATATAAGGATTATGCTTCAATTTATCAATAGCGTTATTAGATAATTTGCCTATTAAAACACGTATTTGTAATCGAATGACTCTGGAATCAGCAAATATAATAATTTTTATGATAGTGATCAACATGATTACGATTTGATTAATTAGTCCATGTTATTGTGGTGCGTTATGTTAGATTAATGTTCCTTTTTGATGGGATATTTTGAGATGGACCTCGTAATTCTGAAAGGCAACCCGATAAAGAGTGCAACACTTGAGCCGTCATTTCATCTTCCAAATTTCTACTCCATACCAACGTGAGGACTTATTTTCGATTACAAACAGAAAAAATATAGCAATGGTTTTAGACATAATGAAGCCCTCAGCTATTTGGGATATGAAACTCTTAATAAGTTCACTAGCCGCCTTTGGCGACCAGCTGGTTCGCCGAGATTAATGTTCGCTTATATTTTCAATTATATAATATTATATGGTATATAATATTTCTAAATAGCTTTTCAGAAAAATATTAAAGCTCCAAATTTTGATAGTCGTATAATATCATGGAAGCGTTACTATATTCTATTCATTGCACCATGCATCTCTTTAATTTTTTTTGTCAGTTCCCGTTAATTTGGAATTTTAAATTGAAGCAAAAGTGATTAAACTTCAATTAATACAAATACTTTTTTCTGGAACAAAAGTTTTTTGAAAATATAAGTACAGAAGCAGAAGCGTTCAGCATTGATGTCCCGTATGTACTGTTGAATAGTTTTTAGAATTTATGCAAATCTCAAAAACCTATTCAATGAAAAATTTCTCTACTTCATCATAAAATTGAGTTTTTAGTTTTACTTTCAAAAGGATTTAAATGATATAAATAATTATATTTTGTTTCAGTCACTAAATGTACTTTTGAAAAAACTATAAAGTCTAAATTTTATACAATACTTTGCTTCTGAGGAATCATATTCAATGAATTACTCTTGATGCACCAACTTTGGTTTGGTGTGGTTTAGTTATATTAACGTCCCGTTTTAAAGCAACACTAGGGCTATTTTGGGACGGACCTCGTAATTTTGAACCGCGGTCAGATGATGAGGACGACACCTGAGCTGGCACCCCACCTCACCACACCACACCAGCGGGAGGACGTTTGGTCAGGACGAATTTAACGTGCAACAGACCCCCTTACACGACGGTTCTTCGGTGGAATCGGGTCTCGAATCTGAAATCCTCCGGTTCCGAAGCCGAGACCTTACCACCAGGCCACCGCGGCCCTGATGCACCAACTTTCAAATAAAAAAAATGTTTCTGACTTCTGCGACCAAATATAGCCAAGTTATGAAGTTTTGAATTTCACTACTCGAACACATTCAACAATTTCATAATTTTAGGCTAACCAGTCATCTGGAAACCCCTGGCACTGATTGGCGTACCTACTTTGAGACGGTCAATGAAGTAGTTTGAAATCGCCCGTTTTTATCAGATAGTAATATTTAAATTTTTATAACTCACTCAGTTTTAGTCACAAAAGAGGGCCTTTTCTTTTTTTATTTAAAATGTTAGTTTCTTAAGATTATTTTACTAAACATGATTCATGGCTCTATATAAAAATAATAAAACTAGTAACTCGTCAGAATATTTATTGAACTCAAACTCCATAAAAAAAACTATTCTTTACTTAGTTCAGACCATTTTTCCTAATAGATGTATACGCCTAATGCTAGAGTTTTAGAAATTAGGAGGTAGGACTTGATTAACTTGATTAGAGTAGATATTTTGAATGAATATATTTGTATATATATATATATATATATAGGGTTTAGTTTGCAATAAGAATTAATATAATCTTGCAATTTAATCATTCATTAGAGTTGACAAAAACTGATTTTTCTCATGCACTCAGAGCGCGCGCATGCAAGTTAATTTCTTTCATAATTTTGTTTGAAATACTTTTATTAATTTATTTGTTAAAAAACTGGTATCATTGGAAAGAAAAATGTTTGATTTTAAAGATGGAGTAAAATTTATTTTTGATAATTTATTATTTTCGAATATTATCTCGGAGAAATGTTCGCATCTTTTTCAATTAATTAAAATTAATATGAGCTATAATTAATTTGGCGAGTTTATTGGTCATGTGGTTAAAAGTATCCAAAAACCGAATTTGTGCTTTAAAAGTGTTTTCCTTAACCGACTGAAACAAAAATTTGGCACAAACCTAAAATTGTAGTCACAAAATCACATTCCAAATTTGATATATTCAAGTGATTGTGTTTACATGTTTCTAAAAGTACTGACCGGTAGACTGCTTACCATTATATTTGGCTCAAAATGTGACAGATGTTTACTTTATATATTTTGAACTGTGCATCGAACTTTATTTATATAACTCTCTTCGTTTTGTAGGGCCGCGGTGGCCTGGTGGTAAGGTCTCGGCTTCGGAACCGGAGGGTTTCAGGTTCGAGACTCGATTCCACCAAAAGAACCGTCGTGTAAGGGGGTCTGTTGCACGTTAAATCCGTCCTGACCAAACGTCCTCCCGCTGGTGTGGAGAGGGGGTAGCCAGCTCAGGTGTCGTCCTCGTCATCTGACCGTGGTTCAAAATTGCGAGGTCCGTCCCAAAATAGCCCTAGTGTTGCTTCAAACGGGACGTTAATATAACCAAACTAAAACTAAACTCGTCGTTTTGTAGTTAACTGTTAACTTACATTCGAATAGCCGAACAGACAGACTTTGAGCGTATTTTCTCAAAATTCAATCGAAATCTACAAATTTAGTGTAAAGTGTATATACCAAACATCATCGGTCTAACTAAAAGCGTTTTGGAGTTATCTTTGCCACAGACAGACAAAATATCAAAAATTTAATTTTTGAATTCAGGGAGATCTAAAATGTGATGATACGTCAAAATCACGAGTTCGATTTTTTTTTTTGAAAATTAAAATACTTTCTCTAAATTTTATTTTCGAGAAAGTAAAAATGCGAATTGTCACCGCCTGTAATTAGTGGGCTATAAATAGCAATAAATTGCGTATCTAATATTTGAAAAGAACAGCGGAAGTACATAGCTCTTTCCATTTAATCTCAAATAAATTTTCAGTTGTTAAAATCTTTTTCAACTCTAACTCTTGTTCAGAATGAAAAAAATTAATACAGAATAAGAGGTCAAATTACGACTCGACATTTCTAAATAAATATTTTTCATAGAAGAATTGAGCTCGTTGGATTTGCACGAACAAGTCATTAACTAACGATAAATGTTTTCCACAGCCGGTTGCGTGACAGTTTTGAAGAGCTTGCAACACTCTCAGTGAAAGGGTGAAGGGAAAGATTAAATAATGAATATTTTAGGTGTAATATAACAATAATAATGATGTACAAAAAAGTAGGTAATAATTTATTCTTAATATCGACATTTCTATAAAGATAAGATGTGAATTTAAAAAATAATGAGAATTTAAAGCTCTAGGATTTTTAGAAACCAGAAACGGGAAATTTAATACCTCCAGTCGGGATTACTGAGAAATTTTTACTGACATTTAAATGAAAATAATTTTTTTTTTTTTATCGAAAGTAAAAACTAGTTGATTCAGCGAAATTGGAAAAATAATACTTTTTGCTATGGGGGGAAAAATGCAATTCTTCTTCACGTGGACTCAGAATCGACTTTCTACGTATTCCAAAATAAGTTATTTTTATATTCATGATTAAATATAGCATATTGTTGTTTTTAATATAAATCAGTTCTTGAGAGCGAGCATAGATCAGATTGCATTATTGATCAGATTAATCGCAAACGATAAGTCAAATGAATATATCGAAATAAATTGCATGGAAATTCTTTATCTTATGTACAAAAATATTCCGAATACATCCCTCCCCCCCCCGAAAAAAACCCCTCAGCCGAAGAATTCGGAGCCGGAGGAGATGGCAACAAAACCTAATCACAAAAGAATGAGGAAGATGAGCATGAAACTATGAGAAACAACAATTTTATTCATTCATTCATTCATTTATTTTTGTATTAGGAAGACGGTTGATAAAGATCACAATATAGATGTAGATGATCAGCCAGTTGAAGATTCAGTCGGAGGAGACAATAATAAGAATTTACTCATAAATGCAATGCAAAGCTTATGAGGAATATGAAGAAACGGATGGCAACGCTTTTTTTTTCAGTATTGATGAAATATTTCGATATGATCAGGATGGTGAATTTCATGATGAGGATCATCAATTTGGTGTGGTGTGGAAGCATAAAAACTTCTGTCAAGCTCAATAACCTCCTTCCCATCTGATCATGATTACAATATATTAGGTCCGCTCTCTGTAAGTAATTTTAATTTAATAAGCTTTCCAATACAATAATTTATTTTAGATTGACTCCTAACATATGCGCAAAAAGCTTGTTTTTTTCTTCCCAAAATTAAATATAAATTGCAGAATAAATTAATAATTATTTCGATTATTAAGAAATCAATTAAGTAAGTGTTATATTTTTGAAGGTGAATATGCTTCATACAGCATTTGTATATAATGCATAGAATTATAAAGAAATGTATGCATTCATTTTTAATTGAAGTTTTAATAAAAAATGTCCTGTTTTAAGCTTTTTTTTATTTGCCATAAATCTGTCAAGGATTATTATGCATAGAATATGGAATTTTCATTTTATTTACCATAAATCTGCCAATGATTATTATGCATAGAATATTGAATTTTCATTTTATTTGTCACAAATCTATCGATGATTGTTATGCAGAGAATAGGGAATTTTCATTTTATTTGCCATAAATCTGTCAATGACTATTATGCATAGAGTATTGAATTCTCATTTTGTTTAAAATTTCGTGATAACGGGATTGTACTACATTCGTCCAAAATTCCGATCTCTAAAATTCGAATCATAGAACATCTGAGCAAAAAAAGAAAAAAAAAACATTGAGCATATTTATATGCCTTTCTACACCTAAATGCAGACATGCTAACTGTTAGGAGCGAGCTAGATAGATGAAATTTGCCATATGGTTATTGTCAAGGAAGGAATAAATGCTTTTTAAAATTTGGTCATAATTAACAAATTATATGCTTTGTTAAATTTCAGTTTACATGATGCATATAATAGAACAGATTTTACGACTAATTTTTAAAAAAATCTTCCCGTTGTAGAGTTATCATCACGATAAATGATAAACACAAATAACGATTTTATATTTCTTTTTCCCGTGAAACTTCAGGCGTGTTTCCAAAAAAATGCCATTAAATATGATATAAATTATCTGATATTAATATAAATTTTTTATATTTGTATTAGATAATTATTATAAGCCATCTGATATAAATTACAGAAATTTTTCCATTACCACTAAGGTCTATTGACACAGCAATATTCTTGCGAATGAAAAGCGAATTATTGCTGATTTTGGAATTGTACCATTTGTTTGAATCTTCCGAGGGCCGAAGGTACTTTTGATTCAGAAGAGGAAATATCTTTTTCGAATAGCATCGGAAAATTTCAAAGATAGTAGCTTTTTTCTTCTCTACTTTATAAATGATTACAATATAAATTGAATTTTTTATTCCAGTCACTTTTACTTCTGTTTTTAGTTGTTGCTTTTTTATTTTCTTCATATTTAAAATCAATTTTTGTCTTATTATTAAATTTTTGCATTTTTTTCATGTCTTACATCCTGTATATAGAATTTTTTAAGAATCAGAAATATGTTATAGAACAAAAGAAAATTCTGTTTGTTTCTTTATAAAAAAAGTACACTATTTATATCCCAATTCCATTAGTTTTTATTAAACTACAATATTATATCGAAAGAACATTTTTGATTTTACGAATAATTATTAAAAGAATTCTGAACGATATATAAAGTATATTCGAAGTCCTTATTATTCTTTGATTGAATAGCTAAAATTATTTAAAATTATTATAATTTTTTATTTATGTTTATTCATAAAATTTCTAAAACATCTCTTTGGGTATTATTTTGAAACTAAAATTAATCAACCCATTTAAAATGCATTAAGTACTTGCGGAGTGTTTTTCAATTAAAGGTACTTTCCTGAATTTCATTTATTTTATATATTTTTCTCGTTTCAATGTAAAATAAAGGTTTAAAAATATATTATTTCAGTTCTTCCTGATTTTTTCCAGAGAAAAAAGAAATATATGACATCTTATCCATATATGGAGAAAACTGTTTTATTTACATTTTGAAAGGTTTAAAAACAATGTGAGAAGTAAGGATAATTTTGAATTGTATATTTTTTGTCCTAATTTTTTAAAAATTGATTTAAAAGAAAACTTTCGTACATAAATTCTTAAAAATAACAGGAATTTAATGAATATAACTGTGTTCTCTCACAATGATACCAAATGGGAAATTTGAAACAATACTTAAAAATCAGAAAATCATCCTAAAGATCAAAGAGTCAAATTCTTCATACTGATAAAGGAAGAGTGAAAATATACGTATGAAAGTTTTTAGTTTGAATACTAGAGGATAATATGTTATATTCAAAATGTATTTAGCTACACGGATTTCATTTCATGCTTATGTATTATTAACAATAAAAAACAGTGCTTGTGTATTATTAACCGCATGCCACTGTCTATCAATATTTTTAAAAAATGCCAATAAATGTATATATTTGACGATTACTCGCTGAAATGCAGTTAATACTCAAGTACCAAAAAACCAAATATATAATTCGAACTTTTTCGGATCAAAATTTGATACAGAATTGCAACTGTAGTCACAAAATCAAATCACAATGTAGTTAAATTTCATTTATTCAAGTCATTGCGTATTTGAGTGCTCTTGTGCACGTGCATGCAGACGGACCAACAAACGATTAATCCCTTGACGAACTTAGTTGAAATTTCGATGCAGATCTGCACATTAAATGTCAAATATATTCACCAAATTTCCTCCACTTAGCTTTCTTCGTTTGATAGTTAACCTGTTATCATGCATTTGGACAAACTGGCAAACAGACTTTCTCAGCATGGATTTCGTTCAAAATTGGACAAAAATCTGCAGATTTGGTTTAAAGGCCATATACCATATTTTATCCATTTAGCTCAAAGTATTTTTGAATTATCGTATTTACGGACTGACAGACATAATTCAAAAAATTTGTTTTCCGATCGAAAATGAGGAGATTTGTCAATTTCGAAGTCTTTAACAATTACAATACCTTCTATTAGTATACTAATGACCTTTCAACTATAACTGGTTTAAAACCTATTAACAGATCTTTCTAATTGTAAATTTTTTAAAAATTCAAACGAGTTGAAACCAATACAACGGCCTAAAATATGGAACTATCTTTTACAACAAATTCAAGTTTTTGTGAATAGCCAACGATAAAAATAAATAGAGCTAATACTCAGGAAACGGAAATACACTTGCATTTAAATGAAAGAATTCTAATTGAAAAATCAAAAAATTTTAATTCTAGATAATTAATTTATCTATATATGCTCCTAAACGAATTTTTTGTGGCTCGTTATCTGATACTGGACACATAAATAAAAACAATTTCATAAGTTCTAAATTCTCTGGAAATCATTAAATGCAGATCCGTTTTAATTTTTTAAAATCCAGATCCACATTCAGTTTTTTCAAATCTAGTTCCAATGTTTTAAAACTCTTTTAAAGAATTCCTGTTTAAGTGGAGGATTCTGATAAACATTTTAAGCCCCAAAACTGAATATTGCAAATATAATTAAATTAGAATTACAATCCGAATCTTTTACCTAGATTTATTTAAAGACAATTTATATTCTTTAAAAAATAAGTTTAACTATAGCCTCCTTATATAGCTTTAAAAATATTTCAAACATTAAATAAAATATTTTAGAATCATTTTCTAATTTTTATTTTGTTCTGAATTTAAATCAAGTTAATGATTTTTTAGTTTATTTCATTTTTTTTGGTAAAAGTATAGAGAAAGGGAAATTTATATTTATAAGAAATTAGGGCAATTTGCGATTCAAAAATGTCACCAATGTCTGGTTTTCACTTCCGCCGTCTACCATCTATATCTATATCTATATCTATACTTATAATAAAGCTCAATGTGTGTGTGTGTGTGTGTGTGTGTGTGTGTGTTGGCGCTCTACAGGCCAGACCATTCAACCTACAGCTACCAAATTTGGCACGTGTATACCTTGGAGGCCGGGAATGTGCACCTGGGGGTTATTTTTTCGAATTTTTAATTAGAATTGTATTTATTTAAAAATTAAGCGAAATTTTGGCGTGTTTCTGCTATAACTTCCGAAAATATTACCACACAAAAAAGATTTTTACATTAAGTTAAAGATCAAAAATTTATCTTTTAAATGATACCAATGCTTTAACATCAAAATTAAATTTCTGTTTTTAATGAATTTTTAAATAAATATTTTAACTCTATTTTTCAACAATTTCTTTCGTACAAAATAAAAATTAACGTTTCGCATTCCTGGGAAAAAAATAGCTTTTTTCAAAGTGTTTCCATCACATTGATTAAAGCTCCAATTAAAAATAAATTAAATCTTTTTGGAAATGAAATCGTCTGTAGGAAATGAAACAAATAAGAAGTACTATTTTTTTTCTAAAAAATAAATTCAAGAAAAATTATTTTATGATCTTTTACACTCTCTATATTATTAATCCAATAAATCAGTTTAATTTTAAGGCAAGTTTTGTTTAATATGAACAGAATATCCATTCAAATCAGGGTCACACAGCTAATTTGTAAACCTTTAGTAAGACACAGATCTGTTGCGACATAAATCGTAAATATTTTATTTAAAAGTAGCAAACGATTATTTTAATAATTATAAATTTTATTTTGTAAATAGTTGTGAAATTCAGATTGGCAACAGTGATATTTTTGGAACTTTTAATTTGTTGTTTAAAAACGATGCTAGAATTTTGAATGAAAATAAGTTGATGTAAATTTGATAATATTATCTACAATGTAATAAGATTTAGTTTCATAATAAGTTTGTCTGCATTCTATTTTTGTTGACGCACGAACACAACAGATATACTAAAATGGTTTAAATAGAAAATGATTATATTTTACTTAATTCAATAAATGCTCTAATAAATAACGAATTTTTGATTTTACATAAAGCTTCTGCTGTGGAAATCATGAATAACAAAAGGTTCTTGAAACACTAATATTTTAAATAAAAAGAGTTAATTTCCAATCAACTAAATCGATCACTTAAACTGACTGATTTATGAAAATTTGAATATCACTATTCAATAAAAAAAAGGATAATTTTAGATTTTCCATCGATCGTTTCAAAGAAAATACGCCAATCAGCGCGCAGGTTTCTCAAGATTAATTGGCCTAAGATTATGAAAATGTTGAGTTTTTCTAAATTTTTAACATTCAAAACTTCATAAATAAGTCTTAGTTGATTGTGGAAAATAGAAACATTCATTCATTTATTTAAAATTTGGCGTGTCTAGAATATTTCTCAGAATATGATACCTTACTGCATTAAATTTAGATTTCATAATTTTTGAAATATATTTATAATACAGAACAAAATATTATTATTGATTTCATTTCAATCCTTTTGAAAGCAAAACTAAAAACTGAATTTTAGGCTAAATCTGAGAAATTTTTGTTGAATTATTCTTTGAGATATTACATAAATTATCAAAAATATTTTGTAGTTCACATAAGACTTAAATACCGAGATATTCTGTTTGCAATACTCATATTCAATAATAATAGTAATAAATAAATAGCAATAAAGATGATAAATAAAATAAAACGCTTTGTTTTATTAAAATATATCTTTATATTAATTGCAATTTCATCATTTTCACTTTAAATTAAAGTTGACGTTTTACCAGAAATTACAACAAATTAGCAAAATATATAGAGTAAATTGAACGAAACGATCTAAACAAAAGTATAAGTTTGGTATGACTATCAAAATTTGAAGATTAAAAATGTTTTGTTTGAGAATCTATTAAGAGACCAGTTACTTAAAATATTTAATTGAAAATTGTAGCGAGCGGTAATACTGGCGAACCGGTTGGTCGCCAAAGGCGGCTAGTACTTATAATAAAGCTCAATGTGTGTGTGTGTGTGTGTGTGTGTGTGTGTGTTGGCGCTCTACAGGTCAGACCATTCAACCTTCAGCTACCAAATTTGGCACGTGTATACCTTGGAGGCCGGGAATGTGCACCTGGGGGTTATTTTTTCGAATTTGTAATTAGAATTTTATTTATTTAAAAATTAAGCGAAATCTTGACGTGTTTCTGCTATAACTTCCGAAAATATTACCGCACAAAAAAGATTTTTACATGAAGTTAAAGATCAAAAATTTGTCTTTCAAATGATACTAATGTTTTAATCCTAAAATTAAATTTCTATTTTTAATGAATTTTTAAATAAATATTTTAACTATGCTTTTCAATAATTTTTTTCCTAAAAAATAAAAATTAAAATTATGCACGTTTTGCATTCATGGGAAAAAATTAGCTTTTTTCAAAGTGTTGCCAATACATTAATTAAAGCTCCAATTAAAAATAAATTAAATCTTTTTGGAAATGAAATCTGCAAGAATATAATTTTCGGCACGTGTTTGTAGGAAATGAAACAAATATGAAATATTATTTTTCTAAAAAATAAATTCAAGAAAAATTATTTTATGATCTTTTACACTCTCTATACAGGGTGTTTATTTAGACCCGGACCCATTTTGATGTTTAATGACTCATAAAATAATGAAGATATAAACAAACTTATGGCATTTATTAATGGAATAACTCATATATTTTCCTTTTCAGGTTTGAATATTTTTACTTTTATAAATATCGTCTGCGCATGTGGTTAATTTCAGTTAATTTCATTTTCCAGTCTAAATATCTGTACTTTTCTAAATATTGTCTGATTATTAATTGCCTTTTTCTCTCTTTTGTTTTTGGCAACTATTGAAATGTTATGTTTACTTTTGATGTATTTGTTCCATGTAGTACTTTTGTATGTGATGTTTTATTCGGGAGGATATTACGGATAATGCATACACCACAAGAGAAAGCACAGATTTTATGGTGGTCATAGAGTTAATTTCCAATCACTTAAACTGACTGATTTATGAAAATTTGAATATCACTATTCAATAAAAAAAGGATAATTTTAGATTTTCCATCGATCGTTTCAAAGAAAATACGCCAATTAGCGCGCAGGTTTCTCAAGATTAATTGGCCTAAAATTATGAAAATGTTGAGTTTTTCTAAATTTTTAACATTCAAAACTTCATAAATAAGTCTTAGTTGATCGTGGAAAATAGAAACATTCATTCATTTATTTAAAATTTGGTGTGTCCAGAATATTTCTCAGAATATGATACCTTACTGCATTAAATTTAGACTTCATAATTTTTGAAATATATTTATAGGTCGGAACAATATATTAGTATTGATTTCATTTCAATCCTTTTGAAAGCAAAACTAAAAACTGAATTTTATGCTGAATCTCAGAAATTTTTGTTGAATTATTCTTTGAGATATTACATAAATGATGAAAAATATTTTGTATTTAACATAAGACTTAAATACCGAGCGATTCTGTTTGCAATACTCACATTCAATAATAATAATAATTAATTAATAACAATAAAGATGATAAATAAAATAAAACTCTTGGTTTTATTAAAAAATATCTTTATATTAATTGCAATTTCATCATTTCTACTTTAAATTAAAGTTGAAGTTTTACTGGAAATGACAATAAATTAGCAAAATATATATATAGTAAATTGAACGAAACGATCTAAACAACAGTATAAGTTTGGTATGACTATCAAAATTTGAAGATTAAAAATGTTTTGTTTCATAATCTATTAAGAGACCAATTACTTAAAATATTTAATTGAAAATTGTAGCAAGAGGTTATACTGGCGAACCGGCTGGTCGCCAAAGGCGGCTAGTAGTTAATAAAACTAAAAATTTTCGTCTTTTATCAATATTGTTCATTTTGCAGGTAAGTTACAATTAAGAAACTAATTTTCTTTACTTCTTAAAAATGTAATTATTTTGTTGTCTTTATTAATTTCATTGTTTTGCTGAGAAAGTTGCATTTTTTTAAATGTAGGATAATACCACAGATACGTACATTTAAGAGAATTCCATACTAATTCTTTTTCAGTTTCTTTATTTTCTTTTGAGGGTGTGGTAACAGTCTTGGTTTCATAACTAAATATTCCGGGTTCGAGACCAGATTTCTTTTTAGATTTGTCAAATGTATTTGTCTGATGCAAGTAAAATTCTTTAAATGAAGCCTTCCCCCGATGATGTTGCGTGGAAGTTTGGACAAGCGCATGACAACCCGGGCATGATCTCGTCTTCATCAACTGTCTACAATTTAAATGAATGAAGTTCCGAAGAAAATGCCCATCGCATTACTAAAAGACCGGATTTGCTTATAACTAAACTATTCCCACATGTATAAAAAATTAAGCGAACCATGATATCCCCAAAATTATTTTTTCCTTTTATGCATTCCTTTTCACTTTCTTATATACAAAGTATAGAGAAATTGCAGCAATTGTCAAAAAAAAAAAAAAAAAAAATCGACCTCGAGATTTTGACGAATCTCTAGTTTTAGATCTCTCTGACTTCAAAAAACACATTTCTGGAAATCCCAAAACGCTTTAAGCTAGAGAGATGAAATTTGGTGTATGGCCTTTACACTAAATTTGTAGATTTCTATTATATTTTGAGCAAGTTCTATTCTGAAGAAGTCTAGCTGTCCGATTGTTCGAATATTAGTTAACGCGATAACTTTAAAAATACTAGAGCTAGATAGATGAAATTCGGTACACAGATTTTTCATTCATTTTGTAGAAACCTATAAAATTTTGATACAAATCCAAAGAGGGGTTGAAAATCAATTGATATGTACTTTTGGAACCATGTAAAAGCGATAATTCAAAACGCAGTTACTTAAGTATATCAAATTTGGCCAAATTATCAAATTTGGTTCTACACCAAATTTCGGTTTTCATTAGTTGGGAAAAACACATTTAAATCACAAATGCACCTTTATTAGAAAGTATGAGAGAAAGTTTTGAAAATACCATTCCACTAAATGAAGAAAAGTTTTTTTTTTTTTCCCTTGAAATTTTACTATAGAAAATATAACTATCATTATGGGTTGTTTCGAGATATTTTAAACTAATTTATTACAATAAACAGAAACTAAAGTAACCTCCTTAAACTCAATGGCTGTTCTTAAGTTTTTTTTGTTTAAAAAATTGTGGAACGATCTTGATACCCAAATCTTATTTTTTAAAAATTTCGTTAGTCCTATCATTTTTATCCTTTCATTCTAAGGTGTAAATAAATTATTGTGAAATGAATTTATATTCTGAATTATGCTATTTGTTGATACATTGAATTCCGAAAAGGTTAAAGTATTGTGTTGTCATCGGAAACACATAATTTACAGAATACAGAACACACATACAGAATTTCCGGATTCAAATACATGAGAAGGTGAATTAAAATTTTACCGCTGTATTCCTATCTTTACAAACATGTAAGATGTCAAAATAAATAAAAGTGTATAAAAAGTCCTTTCACGCCTGGAACTACAATTCATTTTTAATCAGCACTGATTAGACAGATAATTTAATTTTCTTAGTTTTAAGACGAGAAATTGATATAGAAAACTTCCAGTTTCTTTTTCCATGAATAAAACCTTTCATAAAAAGCATTTATAATTTTTGGTGAGTGTTATTCATTTCTAGTTTTCTCGAGAAAGTTCCGAATGAGCTGGTCAAGTCATTTCTGTTCAAGATGTTAAACATCAGAACCCCCAAATATCAAATGTTCAGAACAGAACAGAGATCAAGAAATCATAGACTTTTGATTAAAATGATTTTTTTAAACTCTTATATGAATCGTGCAAACTGACGATTGGGTGTCGAGAATTAAAAAGGAAACAAGTGCGAAGACATAAATAGATATCGTAAAAAATTAAGCATTCAAAGCAAAATTAAAAATAATAATTGGTTTCCACTGAAATATTCTTATTTTCAAACAGAACGAAAATCCACATAAATAATAAAAACGCAGGCAATGGTTTTAAAAATTTTAAATACCTAAACTCAACAATAAACGAGCAAAGAAAAAATCATTTAACGAAAGTAAATATTATTTTTACATTTTTATGCTAAAGAAACTAAAAAAAATTGAGAATTTTTAGATTAAACATACCCGAAACACTCCGTTTACGATTTTGTTGCGAAACTGAACAATTTATTTAATTCGTCAGTATTAAACATTTTAAACTTCTCCTCTGCTACAAAACACCTTAAAAGCTTCCGAACATTATCGAAACATGATCGCTAAAACGAATTTATAAAATGGAGAAACGAAATTTTTATTCCTTTCCTCTATGTACAGTATTACTAAAGTAATTAAAATGAGCTGAATAAGAAAAAAAATTCGGAGAAGCCACGAGAAAATGAAATGGAATAATGATCTATTATTTCAGAAAAAGCGAAATTAATTATTGAGTACTATTGCTTTATATTGAAGAAATCGGACATATTATATTTCAGTTATCTGTCGATGCCACAGCCCCCTGGTGGCCATGTTCATGTAAGTTTTCAAGACCCCTGTTCATTAAATCTCTGTTTATCGAAGATGGAGCATTGCGATTTGTCAGCAGGTAAGATTTTTATCTTAAAATATCGTTACAACTTATGGTAGTTATTGTTTGTTATAATTCATGTGCGGTTGTGATATTATTTATTCCTATTTTATTCTAAATATTTTATCTATTTATATTAGTTTTTTTTGTTCACTTAAATTAAATTTTAGAATATCTTATGAGAGTAAGATGAAATGCGTATAAGGGTAAAATGTGTTCTTGTAGCTAAACTACTTGAAAATTTTAATTAATATTTATTAAAAAAAATCATTTTTTGATTAAGTACAATATACTATTTGTGAATATTGATAATTTAATTACATTAAATGTGGTTCGCTCGCGATTTGTTAACAGGCAAATTTTTTATTGGAAAATTTTTTTACAATCTGTGTTTGTTGTTGGTTGTTATAATTCATGTGTGGTTCTGATATTATTCATTCCTATTTTATTATAAATATTTCATCAATTTATATTAAAATTATTTTTTTGCTTCTTTAAAGTAAATTTTAATATATCTTATGTGAGTAAAATAAAATGTATATAATGCCAAAATGTGTTCTTATAGCTAAACTATTTGAACATTTTAATTAATATTTTTTTAAATATTCATTCTTTGATTTAGTATAATGTACTATCTGTAAATATTCAGAACTTAATTACTTCAAATGGCATTCGTTCGCAATTTATCAGAGTGCAAGTTTTTTATCATAAAATTTTGTTACAGTTTGTGGTTGTTATAATTTATGTGCGGTTGTGATATTATTCATTCCTATTTTATTATAAATATTTTATCAATTTATCTTAGAATTATTTTTTTTTTGCTCACTTAAAATAAATTTAAAAATATTTTATGCAAGTAAAATAAAATATATGTAAGGGGAAAATGCGTTCTTGAAGTTAAACTATTTAAATTAGAGGTTTATTAAAATATTCCTTATTTGATTTAGTACATATACTATTTGTGAAAACTCATGACGCAGTTACTTTTTATCGATATTTTTTTTTTTACAAATCGAAACATCCGGTTTCACTGTCTATTAACTTCATAGGAAATAAGGAAAAATATATCTTTAATGAAAAAGTAATAAATATTTTTATATTTTATGATAATTCAAGAATATTATTTACAAAATTCATATGTAAAGTAACTGTCTTCTTCCTCTCCTCTATTGCTGTTTCCGTCAATGGCGGA
>JAPMOR010057695.1:290651-304416 GCA_026543865.1 Argiope aurantia
AAAGATGTGTGTAGAAAGAAACAGCCTTCTGTGTTTTTTAAAATTCTTCCTTTTCTAATATTCGAAAATGTATTTTTTTTTTTTTGTAATTTTTTGAGAATCAACGGGATTCTAAAAAATTTTTCTACAACAGATTTTCTCATTATAACAGCAAATAATGGTACAAAAAAATGTGTGTAGAAAGATTTTCTGTTGAGATTTCATAGATTAAATACATTTTTAACTAAATACATTTTTTCGACGATAATATTAAATACATTTTCTCTTTATCGCATACAACGTTTACAATTTGAAGTTTTCCACAACTTATTTGAAATGTGATAACGTTAACTTTTGCTACAAATATTTGTTATAATATAAGCACTTCAAAGTTTTCTCAGAAATATCGAAATAAAAAAACGTTTTAATGAAGTTTAAGACAGTGCGGGTATAAAGTAAACAGTTAACTCTTCATTAACTAAAATCTTGAAAAAATATTCACTCTAGCAACGGTGAGTATATCAAATAATCTAAAAACTATAGAATTTAAAAAAGGAATTAAAAATTTCAATTGAATGAATTTCACTGAAGATAGCGAAATTATTGTAGTCTAATTTATTTCATAAAACTATGAATGTCGCGCTATATTTTTAGAATATTTAGGGAATTTTCTAGTTTTATTTCTTTTTTAAAGTCATTTTATATATTTTTAGAGAAATAATTTTATAAATTTTTGATGTTAAATATCATCTCCCTCTGTAATGACTTATTACGTAATACTTTCTTTGCTCTAAACGAAAGAAGAATTTATTTTTAAACAATATGTAGAATTTATTTTGAAATAATTATGCAGAATTAATTTTCAAATAATTATATAGAATTTGTTTTCAAACACTTACGTATATTATGTCGAATGAATTGGATGGTTTATGGTGGTTTATGAGGTTTAATGGCACAAGAGCCAATCTTGGCTAAACTGCGCCAATGCACCAACTGCGAATGAATTGGAAGAATTATGTAAATTGCAAACTCGAGATTTTGATGAATCCCCACTTTTTAGACTGAAAAAACTTTTTTGGAATTATATCTGTCCGTCAAAGAAGACGATAATTAAAAAAACGCTTTGAGCTAGACAGATGAAATTTTGTTTCACGTCCTTACACCAAATTGATAGATTTCTATCAAATTTTCTCAGAAATCTGTTTGCAGGAAATCTGTATTTATGAAAGCCGAGTACAAGTTAGTACAAGTGCGATAATTATTAAACATAGGGAGTTAGATGAATAAAATATGCCACAGAGATTTAACATCTAAAATATAGATTCGTAATTATTTTTGAATCAAATCTGCCAAAGAGCTAACCATCTGTCAGTTTGCGCTTTCACATGTAAATTCAAAAACGTAGTGATAGATGAATGAAATTTGGTATGTGATCTTGTTGCTCTAATTATAACTGTATGTCAAATTTTAGTTTATTCAGTCGAAAAGAGATATTGAAAAAGAAGCCACAGTTTTCTTCACTATGCTATGAAGAATAGAACACTAGTGTGAGGGACTTTGAAAATAAAAATCTGTGTACTCGTGGCGTTCAAAGCTTTTTCCAAGCTCCAAACTTTTATGAGGGGGGATAATATCCTTATAAGAGAGTATGCGATAAAGTCACAGAGAGAACATTCCTTCTGGTTTAGTAATCATATTCACATGGATGTGGACAGACAAACTTCCCCGTTATTGACATGTTTAAATAACTAGCAAATAGTTCAGTTAGTCTCGTTAGAGTCTAATTTGCATATTTTCAAAGTAGTTAGTTTATTTATTTATTTATTTTACCGCATTTGCCGATAATTTTTTAATGACAGAAAAATATTCTTGGTGCATGAAATGCTTGTCTTTAAATCGTTTTACAATTCGATATTCTTAGATTTTTTTAATGATTTTTTTAAATATCCTATAAATTTAAGAAACAAAATTAATTTAAAAGACCTCTAATTAACGATTATAATTACTTTGATTCAAAAACTGTCTAAAAAATAAGATAAATTAGAGCAAAATGACTGTGAAACGATGAAAGAAAATTTGACTTTTTACCCCAGAGCTTATAGAAAAGAAAAAGGCCGGTGCATTTTGTTCAAGTAACAATTGAACAACTGGTAATTAGTTCCAAATTTATAGATTTCAATATTCCACATGGCAATCTTTCCAATGCCCTTAGTTTTATTAGATCCAATACTGAAAAATCGATCTAAAATGGATATCGTGCAACATCCTCAATATTTGCACCATGACATGAAATAAGCACATTAACTTTAACGATTTCTTTTTTGCATGTTGTGTACGTGTGCGAACATGCGTTATGGAAGCATGAAAGTGGGTGCTACTAGCCATTGATAGATAATTCAACGATTTTTTTTTCGGACTCTATGGCAGCTTAGATTAGTTAGGGACCCTCTGAAAGAATCACAAATTTACAATTGTATATTTCGATTCGTCAGTTGCTGCTTTTAAAAATAATGCATTTTCAACGATTTATGATAATTTTATTTTATAAATCAATTTTAGTCGCATATACGCATATATTTCCGAGATGAAACATTAAAAAAGAAATTTTATATTTTTATAAATCTTTTGTTAATTTCAATGTTCATCAGTCTCTTAAATAACTTTCCTCTATAAAAGTCCTAAAGTGTCCTTTAAAATAGTTTCATAAAAAGTATCATATTACGATTGAGAAAATATAAATGGACGACGCCTAGATGACCATCTAGTATTTTTTGTATTGTATTTATATAAAAATGCGAAAACTTTCTCTATAAATATGCACTACATATACTAAAACTGTGGCAAAAACTGTCCAAATCGAATGCTGTCATAAAACTGTCCAAATCGAATCGATCCAAATCGAATGCTTCGTCATACAATGGGAATTTTATTTAATCTAATTTGACCTCCTGTTGATCAGCATCGAATAAATTAGTAAAAATTTGTATTTTTTATTCCCCTCCCCCCCAAAAAAAGTACATTTTTTTATTGTATTCCTCTTTCCCTTAAGAAAAAAGAGGGGACGATTTAATCTTCTTACTGTACTATTTTTTAAAAACTAGCGATATGGACTGAGATGAAAGATACAAATAGGGTGACGATCAAATGACAAAAAAACTACTTCTTTTTTTAAATATTTATGTGAAAAAACCATGTGCATTAATATAATCTATGTTTCAAAAAAGAAACGAATGGCGATATTTCAAAAGTTGATGGATTATGCGAAACTAAACACTATCGTGATACAAGTAGAGTTTGATTAATACGACTAGTGTCCCCTGGTGGTAAGCATCAAATATATACACATATATAGGGAAGACCGTTGTACTTAAGAACGAATCATTGTGAAGTTTCGTGCCGCAAACATGTTCGGAAATTCCCCTGCCTGTCCCCGGAGATCCGACTGGATGAAAGCGAATGGTAGGCAAATAGAATTTTTTTTCGGTGAAATAAATTGTTTTAAATAATCAAAATGCATGTTTTCCCTTTCTGTTAACGTTTTTAATAGATATTTAAGTTTGATATAGTTAATCATTGATGCTAGATAATTTACTTTTAATTTTGAATTTGCCGAAGTCGAAACACACTTGTTGCTTTTTGAACGCGATGAAAAATGGTGCGTAATCTAACAGATGTTTGTCAGATATTTTTTTCTGTCATGAATCTAAAATCCATATATTTGAACATGATTCATTTGAGATTGATTGCTGGCGACATTTTGCTTAAATTACCAAAACGAAATATTTGTACAGTTTTTTTAATACCTTTCAAAGTTGAAAAAATTATCCTCTCTTTTTTTAATTTATATGAAATGTAATTAACTCAATAATTACCTTATTTTTTAATTTTTGGAAGTTTCCTCAGTGTTATTCATTAAGTTCATAAATTTACAGAGATCTAATATTCCTTAGTATCCATATGTGCTTTTGTTGTTGAAAATCTAATTGCATAATAGATGATTATTGCACAATTTTTTTTAAAAGATCAATTAAGAGTATTTCAAATTTTTCATTATTGTTATAAAGCTTTCGATTTTAATTCAAAAGAGTTTCAGAAGTTTTGGAAAATACCTATAATTACCGTTTTAATCATTAATGCACATTTATTGTTGTTTCATCATCACCTAATGCACATTTTTGTTGTTTATTAGCTTTTATAATTGTCACCTTTAGCAATTAGCTTTTTATCTTTGCACATTGCTGTAATTTAGCTTCAACTAAATCTTTTTGTTTCTTAAGAATGTGTTCTTCATGGTACCTTGAACAAGTTATGATTGATATTTAATTATGATTGACTGTACTATTATGCCTATTCTATTTCTTGTGTTCATGTATTTACCTTATAACTAATCTGTAGAATCCTCTAACCTTTTATAAACCAACGATATTTAAAAATAAAGTTTAAAACATGATGATATTGTAATATGACTACTTTTTTCAAGAGAAGATGTCGAGCATAGCTACGACAGAAAATACTGGATACCAGCTAAATGCTGAAATTAAAATCTTTAATTATTAATGCAAATAATTAATTAATTAAAAACATTTTTCTTTTTCCCTGGGGCTATTCTGTACCGAAAGTTATCTAAAGTTCGAAAACTAAAATTTAAAAAATGATAAAATAATTCGGTAAATAAGGGGCTAAAGCTCGGGTTTTTAATGAAAGAGCGAAATTAGCTGGATCAAAAGAAGATTAATTGCCATAGAATGTATTTTAATGTATAGAAAAGGGGGAAGGGGAGAGGAGATAAATAAATGTAGGCCCTAATGACTTTGAGGAATTGATATTTACATATTTAAAAACATCTACCACGTTTATAAAACTGAATTATTTGTATTTGAGGTTTTGTTTGCATATGCATAAAATATTTTTAATATTCTTTTTTTTTCTGCTGAAGTATTGTATATCAGTGACAATGGTTGTCCCAATTTTGAAATGATGATTGGCTGTAGTGTATTTAAATAAGAAATGGTTAATAATTTTTGACTATCAGCAGATCATTTTATTAAGTATTGTTAAAGTATTTTATAAAAGACCATTTTATAAGAAATTCTTACTTTGTGGAATTTTTTACATTTAATGAATTTCTGCCATAGAATCTACAGTCATTTTAATCAATTAATTTAGTCATTTATTGCTGTTAGTTATGTAGGGCTTCGCTTGATAAATCTTAAATAAAACGTATAATTATAAATTAAAAAATAAAAATAAACGCACTTTAAAGTGATAAATCTTTTTTCTAATAAATCATTTTTATGTTTAAGCTGAATAATCTGTAAAATTTCACTTTTAAACAAATATTTTCATCGAATTATGTATTTTATAATAATTGCTTTTTATAAACCAGAAATGAGGTCGATATTTGTCTGTGTCGTCAATAAGGACGGGGAAAAAATATAATGTATTATATTTGGAACTTTTTTTGTGTGTGTGTGAAATTATATATCTCTAAACTTCAATAAATATATTTAAAAACATGCTTAGGATTATTAAGTGAATATCAGTAAAAAAATAAATATACAAAATGAGAAAGTTTTTTTTTTCTTTTTAAAACAAGCTGAGCATTTTAACTTCCTGTTTTTAGGTCCAAAATTCAGTACCATTTCTGATTTCTGAGAAACAACTCATTTCTTACACAGCTCTTGGTTATCATACTTTCATGCGTAAAAATTAAAAATTTTTATATCTAATCATTTCATGACAATGTTTTCAATTATTATATCAAAATATGGCAAGTTTACTTTCCCGGGGAAACGAATACAAATTCTTTTAGTGGGAGGCAAAAAGCATATAGAGCAGAAAGAATATAAGACCAAAATTCAAATGATAAATGATTTATATAGGTATATAGTCGGTAAACTTTTTCATCGCCACAACATGAAGATGCTTTATCCACAATGATAGAAATAATATCGTATAAATATTTTCTGCAAATTTTCTAAGCAAGTAAATTACAAAATACGATAGCAGAAGTCGATCTAGCCTCTTAAATCACAAGCATACTTAATCCTAATGCGTAAACAAGTATAGAAATACTAATAAAATAAATTTCATTAATGTGCTTGGTGCATCTAACTTGATGAGGCTTGGCTAATCTATATCTATACTTATAATAAAGTTCAATGTGTGTGTGTGTGTTGGCGCTTTTCAGGCCAGACCATTCAACCTACAGCTACCAAATTTGGCGCGTGTATACCTTGGAGGCCGGGAATGTGCACCTGGGGGTTATTTTTCTGAATTTTTAATTAGAATTTTATTTATTCAAAAATTAAGCGAAATTTTGGCGTGTTTCTGCTATAAATTCCGAAAATATTACCGCACAAAAAAGATTTTTGCATGAAGTTAAAGATCAAACATTTATCTTTGAAATGATACCAATGTTTTAATCTTAAAATTAAATTTCTATTTTTAACGAATTTTTAAATAAATATTTTAACTATATTTTTCAACAATTTTTTTCATAAAAAATAAAAATAAAATTTAAGCTGCACGAGCACGTTTCGCATTCATGGGAAAAAAATTAGCTTTTTTCAAAGTGTTGCCATCACATTGATTAAAGCTCCAATTAAAAATAAATTTTTGGAAATGAAATCTGCAAAAATATAATTTTCGGCACGTGTCTGTAGGAAATGAAGCAAATATGAAATATTATTTTTTCTAAAAAATAAATTCAAGAAAAATTATTTTATGATATTTTACACTCTCTATATTATTAATCCAATAAATCAGTTTTATTTTAAGGCAAGTTTTGTTTAATATAAACAGGATATCCATTCAAATCATGGCCACACAGCTAATTTGTAAACCTTTAGTTAGACACAGATCTGCTAAAATGGTCTAAATGGAAAATGATTATATTTTATGTAACTTGATTCAATAAATGCTCTTATAAATAACGAATTTTTGATTTTACATAAAGCTTCTGCTGTGGAAATCACAATTAACAAAATGTTCTTGAAACAATAATATTTTAAATAAAACGAGTTAATTTCCAACCAACTAAATCAATCACTTAAACTGACTGATTTATGAAAATTTGAATATCATTATTCAATATAAAAAGGATAATTTAAGATTTTCCATCGACCATTTCAAAGAAAATACGCCAATCAGCGCGCAGGTTTCTCAAGATTAATTGGCCTAAGATTATGAAAATGTTGAGTTTTTCTAAATTTTTAACATTCAAAACTTTATAAATAAGTCTTAGTTGATCGTGGAAAATAGAAACATTCATTCATTTATTTAAAATTTGATGTGTCCAGAATATTTCTCAGAAAATGATACCTTAATGCATTGAATTTAGACTTCATAATTTTTGAAATATAGTTATAGGCTGGAACAAAATATTATTATTGATTTCATTTCAATCCTTTTGAAAGCAAAACTAAAAACTGAATTTTATGCTGAATCTGAGAAATTTTTGTTGAATTATTCTTTGAGATATTACATAAATTATGAAAAATATTTTGTAGTTCACATAAGACTTAAATACCGAGCGATTCTGTTTGCAGTACTCATATTCAATAATAATAATAATAAATAAATAACGATAAAAATGATAAATAAAATAAAACGCTTGTTTTCATTAAAAAATATCTTTACATTAATTGCAATTTCAGCATTTCCACTTTAAATTAAAGTTAAAGTTTTACCAGAAATGACAACAAATTATCAAAATATATATAGTAAATTGAATGAAACGATCTAAACAACAGTATAAATTTGGTATGACTATCAAAATTTGAAGATTAAAAATGTTTTGTTTGAGAATCTATTAAGAGACCAGTTACTTAAAATATTTAATTGAAAATTGTAGAGAGCGGTAATACTGGCGAACCGGCTGGTCTCCAAAGGCGGCTAGTATTCAATAAATTATGGATTTTTGCTGATGAGAGTAACAGTTGCTATAATACAAGTTTCGAAATAAATTATGCAATTGTAAAAACTGAAATATATTATTCAAAAAGAAAGGTGTTCAGTTAATTAAATTGCATGCTCTAAAACTGATAAAAAAACGTGGACTTAATATAATATACAGAACCGAATTAAACTTTCTTGGGGTTATTAAATAATACGAGTCACCGAGCCCCTTTTTCTCACCCTACCTTTCAAAATCAGATTTTTTTTATCGATTTTAATTTAATATTCATGAAAGCAATTTTAAATAGCAAATTTGTCTGGAAAAACATTTAATTGCGGATCACCTTCAAACGAGTTGGTTTCAGTACATCAGGTATGAAGAAAAATTCGCAGTTAATATTTCAAAGTAATTAAAAAAAAGATTACTAGCAAAATCGCCAAACAATTTTTAAAGCAATATAAATTATATTTAATTATAGAATACGACATTTTTTTAAAAATGTTAAAGATCCAATATTTTTCAGAATTTTAAAATAATATAGAACTTTTAAATATTAGTTAAAAAGTTTGCTAGAATAATTTTCCAAAATTTAAGCAATACTTGATTTTACTTTGCATAAGTTGGATTGTATGGACTTAATAAATAATGAAAAATTTAAATAACTTTGAAGATGCCGCAGGAAAAAAAGTCTAGGGAGTTGGCACCCCCTCTAATTGTGGGGCTATTAGACAATCGCCTATAATATCTATTTAATAATCCAGCCATGGTAATAAAATATTGACACCAGAATAATTATCTCTCACTTCAGTTCAGGGATCAATGTAGATGTTAAACTCTGCTTAGGTTTATCTTTAAAAACATTCTGTGATCTGTTTTGATCTACGAATTCTCAATCCGGTTTGAGTAACCGTCCCCCCCCCCCTCTTTCCACTTAAATAAGCTTTTACCCATTCTAGCAGCGAAGGAAAGGACAAAGAATTTCCGAAGCTCTGGGGTTTTATTCTTTGGGGTGGGGAGTTATCAAAAGATATATTTCGGAACTAGGGTAAACAGATATTAAGGGCTGTGGGGGGGGAGGGGGAGGAGAACCTCTGCCGTCAAAACCACTGCTCTCCAAATCGGCACCATCCTCGACACATGTGGACTAAAAAAAGAAAAGAAAAAACAAGCGAACAAATGTTATCCAAAGCTGAGTTAGAGCTCGTATTAACACGATTCTATTTTTTTTCCCTTGCTACTATTTTGTTACTAATGCTAATCTTCTGAATGTAAATGCACAGAAGTGTCAAGAACACTGACATTAAAGAATATCTAATATTCCGTATGTATTCCTTTTCAAACAACTCTGAAAATTCTGTACCATTGTACAGTGCTAAAATGAAGCATTAAAAATAAATCAAATAGTCCAACTTAACTGATTCAGTGATTCATTATTTCATCACTTTGTCTGACTGAATGAGGATTTGAGGTCACTGAATATTTGTTATAGTATGGCAAAATTTAGCTCTTGTGACATGAAGTCAAACTTCTTAATCCAATGACTCGTCGTTTTATCTTCCGATCTGACCGAATTTTGATCCTTTTTAATTTTTACCGAATGCTTGACACAGCTTAGCAAAATTTGACTCGTGCGACACGAGGACAAACAGCATAATCCAATCCCAAATATGGAACTTTTGAAAAAAAATATGACACTTTTGAACAAATATGAAACTTCTGGAAAAAAAAGCAACATTATTACTTTTAAAGAAAACATCAAATAAATTTCAAAATACAAAATTATAATTAAGAAAAGCAATAATAGTTCCTCCAAATCTATTAGAGCGTTTCTAAAAATATTAAAATTAAAAAAATTAAAAAACTGGAATCATGCTTCCATTATTTAATTATATTTCTAGCAAGTCATCAGTTGTTGTAATTTCCAAAGATTAGGTTTATATTATATATAATATTTCCTTTATAATATTGTTTATCTTCTGATGCAATAATTAAAAATCTGTTTCAGTTCGCCGATATGCACCATACTGGATCACGGCAAAGTTTGCAAAAAGAATTGTAAAAATTATTCTTCTAGTTTCATTAAATGACTCATAATCTTAAGATTAGACATTAGAGGACATTTTTCTAAATCTAACCTAATTATAAATATTAATGAACCTAAATCTAACATAATTATAAATATTAATATTGCATTACCGATTTTTATCGAGTGAGCTACAATACAACAGATATTAAATAAATAATTGATCTGGAAAATATTATTCTGTTACTTTAAGAAACTTTACATTTAATTTATTGATTTATCATTTTACAAACTTCGTAGCAGTGAGATATCTTAAAAAACTCTGTCTTTTAAATTACTGCAGTATATTTATATACTGTTATGTAATTAGCTGTGATAAACTCATCAATGAAAAAGGAAAAGATTTTCATAGATTTTGTTAAGAATAACCATAAACGTTTCAGTAAAGTTATCAGTATTATAATTCAGTATTATAATCAGTAAATCAGTATTATTATTCAGTAATATAGTATATTAGTAATTAATTTCAGTATTATAAATAAGTTCATCATTAATAATTTTGTGTCACACAGAAAAGAAATTCAAGCTCTGAAAATAAAATTGTTGCATTTCTAATCAAATGTAATACGAATTAATTAATTACACGTGTATTTTCTTCTTTTTCTCTCGGAATAAATCCAGTAGCAAACATTTTTATTACTAATTTTACGGTTATTTAATTTTAGAAAAATTCGTTTATGGTTGCAAACTAAAAGAAAAACCATAATTTTATAATGGAGTTTCGAGCATGTAGTTTACATTTATCCATTGTTCTCAAAACGTAATTAAAAAAATGACCCTTTCCAAGTAAAATATAATTATTATTAACAATATTTTAAATTCCAAAAAATTTATTCACTGATGCAGCCACCTATTATCTTAAATATTCGAATATTTTTTTAAAGACGTTTTGTTCCACAAAGATTTCCCACAATCTCTTATACTTAGAAAAAAAAAGTGGATTATAAAATACAAAAGGAAAGATTTGCTTAACATTACTCATGCTAAATTTTATGACTTTTGTTGCCCATGCTAAATTGCATGACTTTTGTTAAAATTTAAAAATCCCTTTTGTGAGGTTTGTTTTGAAAAATTATACCCTCATATGTAGTATTATTGCATGGACCATCTAATCATAAGTCGGTAAGTAGAATTCTTCGATTATGTAATTCATAACATGTGACTATCTAAATTATCTGAAAAGAACATGATTTTTTGTAATTCACGGCAAAAAGCTTTAGAAAATCTGCCATATAATTCTATATTATTATCAAAACCTAAATTGTAATGACAGCAAAATGACACGCGATAAAACCTATTCTATCTGTAGGTAATAACGATGGCAAAAACAAGGAGTTTCAAATCTCTTATTGTGTTTCATTAGTAAGGCAATACAAAATATCGAAAGATGATACTTGAGCGAAAAGAAAATTCTTTTGAACAAAATTGATTCCCTCATGTCAAACAAAGTACTTTGAAACGAAGATGATGTATGTAGTGTTAGCACGCAATTGAAAAGGAATGGAAAAACAGATTAAATGCTTATTTTGAATGATCGCTGCAATTTCATTTTAGACGAGGGTTTCTTATGTACTGGGTTTATTTACTTTTTAGACGAAGGTTTCTTATCTTTCTGAATTCAATTTCAGAAAGATAACAAGATATTTAACCAACATGCATTTTAGTGGACAATCGTGTATAAATATCTAAAATTTGCAAAACATATTAAATTTGTTTTTCAATATCATTATTCTTTTTATTTAATATTTATAGTTTTTTCAGTATAAGCATAAATTTAATGTTAAATTTTAAAAAAATGAAATTTTAAAAGGTTGTAAATATTTATTAATAACATGAATTCAGGTACACAAAGATCACTCAGGGTTTTTTTTAAACTGAAGTACACTCGCTTTCTTTCATACACTCAAACTTTCATATACTATAAGATTAATTTATTATAAATAATAGTCAATTAATTAAAAAGATAACAAAGAATTTCTAAAATTAACTAAGAATTACTAGGACTTTTACATTTTAATGATTATTATAACCAATGGAACATTTTTTTAATACTATTTCCTTATATTTTATAAAAATCGATATTGCTGCTGTTCGAATGCTATTTTCAAAATATCCAGCATCGTCAAATTAATTTATGTCTTTTGAAATAAAATTTAATTTCACAAAATGCATCATTTCTAAAATATTGGATAAAAATTACTGTAAAAGCAGTGGGCGTTGCAGTGTTTCTTATTTAAAGTGAATTCTTAATTCAATGTATTCGATCTGTATTATTGATATATCTTTATTGAGGTACTAGCGTTTTAATGCATTTTAAAATGCTTAAAATTATTAATACAATATAAACACAATATCGTCATTAAAAATACTCTTAAATTAAATAGTCAAACGTTTCTATCAATATAAATTAATTTTGTTACTAAAAGAGACAACCTATCATACACATTATTTCTAAGATTAATAGAGGAAACAAATATATAATCTATTTCACAGCAAAAAAAAAAAAAAAAAACTAAGCTAGAAAGAAGCTGTTAATTATAGCGACTCAAAGCTTCATTTTTTGAAATAAAAACGAGATCTGATGCATCTTCGCCTATGCTGAAAAGTTGCGAATTCACAGAATCCGACTTTTTTTTTTCCTTCCGTTCAATTATTTTATGGTTAAATTTTTTTAGACAAAGAAAAATTTCATTACGTAAAATGCTTTGTTTTTACATCAGCATCCAAATACCAGAATCTTCAAAACTTTGAAAAGGTTTCCGCGAGTTGAAGGGGAGTACACAAATAATTCACTAAAGTAAGAGACATAAATGCAAAGTCGCTGACGAAAAACGGATGATGGTTTTCCCAAGCTTTATAAAAATAAAGAAAATAATATCTGCAAAAAAAAGCAAAAAAAAAAAAGAGAGAGAGAGAGAGAGACGATGTACACCTTGATATCATATTACGACTTCGTCGTTTCCGAATCTCAGTTTTTTACCGGAGGAAGTAAAAAAAATACCCCTCCATTCAAAAACTGAAAGTAAAAAAATACCCCTCCGCTAAAAAACTGGAAATAAAAAAGTACCCCTCAGTTAAAAACCTCCAAAGCATTCTTTCTTTATTTTAACATTTCCTGAAAATCAAAAATCAAATATTCCAACTATACTCATGTTACTTCATTTTTTATATAAAGGCTGGTTTTTTCTATAGATTTTTCTATAGAGTAGTATAGTCTGTTTCCTACAGTAGTGCATTGAAGTAAATAAAAGATAGCACATTAAACGGTGAATTAAATGTGCGGTGAATTCGCGGCGAGAGCGGTACATCCGCCGATTCCCAAAATCGTCGCCGTCCAACTGAAGACGTTTGCGGCTAAATGTAAATCTATTCGCACAATAGTTTTTCTCCCTTTCTCTGAGGGGGTCTTTTATTTCTTAGAGTGCACTTCGCCTTTGAGTGTCAAAGGTAATTTTTTAGTATCAGTTGGTCGTTTCTATAGTGAATATAAGTGATCTAATATCGATGATTTTAATACCGTTTTATGGGATAAAAACAATTAACATGTATACATATATAGTCAATTGGTATTTGTATAGACCATGAAATTTGCATGGAAATTCAGAGATAATTTGATGTGTTGGAAGAGAAATAAATTATTTTGGTTAGTCCATACTTTTTCACATATACTTATTGGCTAGACCCTCAAAAATGCAGGGAAAAAGTAAAAGTGGCCTTTCTCACATTCTCTATTGGCATTGGATCTTTATTCTCATACGCAGGTGTTTCTGGATCTTAATCATTAGTTTGTTCTTACTTCTAGT
>JAPMOR010057695.1:304426-316354 GCA_026543865.1 Argiope aurantia
GTGTAGAGCGATAGTGAAAAATTCGAAGTGTTCGGGATTACACTTTGAATTAGAATTGAATCTTTATTTTCATAATCTGTTGTTTCTGGATCTTAATCATTAATCATTAGCTTGTTCGTATTTCCACTTCTCTTAATCATTAATTTGCATTTTTTATTAAACAACATTAATCGACTATTTAAAAATGCATTATTTGTAAAAATATAATCATTAATGGAAAATTGCAATAATATTACATTTTTTTAAAAAAATTCACATATTCATACTTTCTATAGTCTCAAATTTGTAGGGGGATAGTAAAAAAATTCGAAGTGGCTGTTATCACCCTCGGTATTGTCATTAGATCTTTATTCTCATAAACTGTTGTTTCTTGATCTTAATAATTAATCATTAGTTTGTTCTTTCTGATTCTCTTAATAATTATTTTTTAAACAACTTTAGTCGGCTACTATTTAAACATGTAATATTTGTAAAAAATGTTTAACATTATTGGAAAATTAGAAACAATATCACATTTTTTAAGAAGTTTTCTTATGCTTGTAATTTCTAGTGTTGCAATAATACTTTTCTATTGATCAAAAACTAAAAATTTTCTCTTTAGATTCTTGTGTGAAATAAATAAATAAACGGCGCATTTTTTATTTATCTGTTATCATTGTCACAGAAATCGGAATGTCCTTATATTTTGGACATTTTGTCAGAATATTCTTCCTACACTTGGAAAAAAATGGTTTACTTCGAGTTCAATAGCGCGCGACGATAGCGCGGAAATTTTCATGCGGTGACTGCGAACGCTAAATTTCCGGGAGCGGCGACGGTAAATTCGTCGGTAACTACAGCGAAAAGCTTCGGAGCTTAAGCGGCCAGCCTTTCGCTTCAAAACCGCTGCGATATAGCTGTCTAGAAGATGGTACCGTTGTGCATCTCAATTTTTTTTTCCACTTTTAGTTGGTTATTTGGAGATCAAAGCGATTTTTACAAGCTTTGAAATACTTAATAATAATATTTTAATACTTAAATGAAAGTGTATGCTTTATTTCTTTGATGCGGAATTTGTTTACTTGAATATCGTAGAATTTACGTATTAGACGTACAAACTAAAAGCGATGCATTTTAAAATAAAGAGTTACAATTTTTAATTCGTTTAATTATATGATAAAAAGCAATAATAGTTAATATTTTAAGCTCTTAATAAAGTTGAAGAAAACTTGAAATTTGCTTTGAAAAGTCTTTATAAGCATTAGTAGCAAGTATTTGTAAAAAGAATCGGAAGAGGAATTAGTAGTTCTCGGATCGGTACACTAAAAATGAATTTATGAGAATCCATATTCACAAATTTGAAAAGAAATAAAATAACAACAATGAATGCACAAAGAACGATAATGAATGGAGTTCTAGTGGAGGAAAAATGTGAAGGTATTGAATGAACAATAATGAATAGATATCTGGTTTCTTTAACACAAAAAAAGTACTATTCAGTTAAGAAAGCTTTTATTAATAATTAAAGTTTATGTTGAAAATAAAAGTACATTTAAACTTATAAATTCTTTTTAAATTGCACACCAACATATGAGTTCCATATGTTGTATGTTTGCTGTTGCTCCATATAAGTTTCGCCACTATCGTTCTATGAAGAAAAATCATCATCAGAATTGCATAAAATCATCAGGATCACATAAAATCGGATTAACTCTGCAATGCATCGTGTAGCCATTTGGCTGCTCATTTTTATTTTCATTTATAAGCTTCACATGACTGTTACAAAGGGTAATAATGAGTGTTTGGAAATCCTTTTTTCAATGTATTTTGATAAAATTTGTAAAGAACCAATTTTTTAAAATTTGTGCAAAAGACCAATATATGGCAAAAGCATTATTAGAATTAAACTGGAAATTTGAGAAAAAAAAATACTGTTTAATGAATAATTTTATAATCAAAAATATTTTTTCTTGCATTGTCAAGAATATATTGGTAAAAAATGCCTTTTATTTTCATTGCAAAATTGTTATAATTAGATTTGTGTTACTAGAATACTTTTCAATTCAAGATGTAGCCATTTGGCATATTTTATTTTTTAATTATTTTTTTCGGTGAAATTAAAAAAAATTAAATGATTTTCCTAAATCAGTTCATCAAAATGAATATATTTGTTTTGTAAAAAAATAAAATTCATGCATTCTAAAGTTAAAAACTGATAGTAAACAGATCCTCTATTAACTAAAATTTCTGTATGGATGGGAAAATGATAATAAAATATGCCATTAGGTTCTATGATCAAAGGCAAAGAACCGTTTGTATCACTTTGATTGTGTCACTTTCTAAGGAAAATATTTATCCTCTTGTAAACGCCTTTTCTGAATTATTTCCTCAAAGAAGCAATTAGTATTATAATTTCTTTTAAATAAAAACTTACTGTGCATTTATTTAACTACAACTGTTGATAAACAGAATTAAAGAAAAAAACGAACAAAAAGTACTTAAAACCTTCATCATTAAGAAAGCATTTGATTACATATTTCTTTTTCATCTACTTTTTAAGAGCCTTTAATAGAGGTCTGTTTTTAGAGATTAGAGTAGCTGCTATAATCCTCTTCGTTTTTTTTTTCTGTTGAAGACTTTCGTTTCAAAGATTAAGCTCCTGATAAAAAAAACTAAAAATTAAGTTTTCTTAAAAAACATGTAAGAGGCACTAGAACTACAAAATCTCTGTTAAATAAATTTTTAAGTTTCAAATAAAAGTATCTTTCATTCTTTCTCTGATCAATAAGTGAACGACAAAAGGCAATTATGCGAAACACTTAATCTTCTATTAATAGAGATAATATCCTCTAAGTGGGTCGCGCTGATTTCTAGTTTCAAATTTCCGATTAAAATTGATGACCAGACAATATTTCAGTTTTGCTTTCATTATCGGAGGATAATTGCTGTATTAGAGCTACAAAAAGGATTCTCATATTCCATTTTAGTCTTTTAAAATTATAAGGTTCATACTCTATTTAATCGCAAGAAAGCTGACGATTGCATTACAGGATTCGTTAAAAATTTGTAATTAAAGCCAATTATTATATTTTTCATCTATCTTCTATTCTTAAAGTATCTGACTAGGTTCGGAGGGGATTTTTCAAAAAAACATTTTAATGTTTATTTCACGTTTTTGTTATTAATATAAATATAAAATGATGAATGAAAGTGGAATTATTTAAAATGCATGTAATTTTTGAAGAAAAAGGCATATTTTGATGTAAATATTAGCATTTATTAAAAAAAAAAACTTGGTTTATTTTAGAAAAAAAAATTTCACTTTTTTTTTTGTAACGTTACTTGTGTAACATATTTTAGAGTGTAACTAACTATTATCTAAGAATTATATTCAAAAGTAATTTTTTTGTGTAATATATGATATTATTTATAAAATTGTGTAATATTTTCAACAATATTTACATTAAAAAAATAATAAATCCACTTCTAGAGCATTTGTCATCAAATCCATAGTTCATTCCATTCTGCGTAACATAACAAGCATTAATTATAAATTTCGTTAAGATATCTTGATTATTTTTTTGAGATATGACGATACTCGTATAGTAGAACTATGAAAAAAAACTCGTTCTTCAGAAAATGCAATTAATGTTTTTAAATGCTTATAAATGAGCATCCCTTACATATCAACAGTTTGCTATAACTTGGCTTCTAATAAAACAATAATTGGAAACAAAAACGTACCTGTTTTTTGAAACTGCAAAAAAATAAAAATGCGAATTTTCATCTAAATTCCTGTTTTTAACCTAATCAGATATCCTAAAGCGTTAGTTACTCAAATAAAATCAAATTATATAATTCATTTTTGATGCAGCATGATATGCATTCGTGGAATCAGTTTGTCGTCTTGATAGGTTTTCTTATCAAAAGAAGGAAATGGGATAAAAGAATAAAATTATATTTTATTAAATTTCGGTTCAATATTGAAGTAATTAATGCTACAAAAGGAATTTCACAATGGCCAAAACGCATTTATCAAAAATGTATCAAAACTACTTTTCGTCATGCATTCGATCGAAATTTAGTGTAAGAACTGTAGTTTTCCAGCATTTTGATTGTGTAAAACGATTCATATTTGAATTCTATTTAATCTATCAATATCAAAGGAATATTATCTTAAGACACAGTGCTGGTCGATTTTCAGAAATTATATATTTGAATATTCTTTTTCTACTGGGTTGCTGTGCATGGGAATTCTTGAAAAAACAGGGTGAGATCTTTCATATTCCGTCTTCAGAAGAAGTTTCTTTACAATGACATAGTCCAGCTCTATACTTTTTTTGCTTTTTCAGTAATTATTAGGGCCGGATTAAGCCATTTAGAAGCTATAGGAAGTGCAAACCTTTCACCCTCCCTTTCCCTAAGTTCTCCCTCTCTAACTTCCCAAAATGTTTTTATTCGCTTTAACTTAATTTCTATGTTTTTAAATAACAAATTTTGTCAAACTGAAACAGTAAAACATTAAATTATGGAATTACTTTCAAGATATGGTTTTAGTATATCGTGCATAAAAAATGCAAAATTAAAATGTAAAAGTAATTTTATACTAAAAAATAAAGTTAAAAAAATGACAAAAATTTTTAACGCTGACTAAATTTTATTTAAATATAAGATCAAACATTAATTTTTTAAAAAAATTACAAAGCATCTTTTTTTTTAAACGACAAAATAACATTTCGCAAAATTTACCAAAGATAATTAGGAGTGTTGTTAGAATCAAAAGAGAAAAGTTTAAAAAAATAACAACTTTTATAACGCAATATAAATTCTATTTGATTATAAGATCAGATATTTATTTTTAAAAAATTACGAAGCAGAATTTTTTTAGAATTACAAAGTATCATTTTGTCAAAATTTAAAAAAAAGACCATTAAGAATGTTAGAATAGTATTCCAAAATTTAAACGATACTCAAATTTAATTAGAATAAGTTTGAGTAAACGCTTTCGTTCTTTCAACAAAGTACAAATTTATATTAATCTGAAAATATTGTGATTTCTCAAGGCTTCGGGACAACCCCTTCTCCACAGTTGTAGTAGTTTACTTCGCCCATTGAAAAATTCGACTCTGGTTAATATTTCCCCAGCGATGTAACGCTAAATATTGAAATAATTTTACTTGAAAGACAAAGATTCAGAATTCATTCTTTCTTAAAAAAGATAGATTTATAAAAGTCGTAATCCAATCATCACCTTACTATGCGGACATATTTGATAGCGAAAAAGGTTTCAGATTTTAGTTCTTTAAAAGAGGTGCAATATAGGAACAAAAAGATAATTATCATTATTCTAGGTTGTTTTGACAAATAATGAGAATAACTGAAAAAGTCATTAACCCAATAATACTCCCTATTTGCGAGTAACAGTCGAGCATTACTAAAAAAGAAATACTTCAGTTCAGTGTATTGAAGCAATACTATAAATGCATTCAAAGAATTGCATTTATGACATGCATTCAAAGAATTGTATTTATAGAAATGAAATTGTACTAGAACGTTTAGCTGTTTTGATAACCTAACGATACTTAAAATTTTGCTCACCATACATACAGAGCTTGTAGCAAAACTGAATGAATAGGTAAACCTAAATGTGTATAAACTTCCTTAAAACCAGTCCTTAGCAGCCGTTAAATACCTTGAAATTTTTCCATAATTCCTAAAAGTCTCTACACCAATAAATCCTATATATATCATACTCTAACGTTACGAAAGGTTATCACGATCAATTTTCTTCAATCTCATTTCAAAATGCAAATGAAATAGCTGCATATGAATTGAGCGCTGCAAAAAATGTAATTTATTTATTAAAAGAACTTAAAGAAATATTCAATCAAATAATAAAATGTCTCGAAGTTAGACTTAGAAATTAAAATATCCCAAATAATAAATATCAAATAATATTTGTATTCAAGTAGAACATTAAAAAATAATGATATTCGAATATCTTTTGTATCGTTCTCCCAACCAATCATAGCACCTCTTTTATCCGATAGCCACCAGAAAGTCTGATTATGCTCGATGTTGATCTATTATGTTCCAAATTTCCTTTCTTTTTCCCCTCATTTTATAATTCACAGCTGAACAAATATATGTCATTACAGAAATTCACAAAAATTTGACTGCGGGCAAATGTGTCGCTCATCTCTTTTCTACATTCCATTTGCAACACAAGTCTAGAGTTGCAAAGGGAATTATTAAGCCTTTACATTCCGATTCAGTGATTCAGCGGTTGCAAAATTCCATTTTCTTTGATAAACATCGCTGCTGACAAATTTGAGAAAGAATGGGGAAGGGGGTCGTTCCCTTCACCGTTTTCGAAGAAAATTTTCGCTTCGTCAGTTATAGGTCTAAATGGAATAAATTGGATAGGTGTTCGAGACTTCAGAATGCAATTCGAGGTGGTGAAGAAAGAACTGATATTTTATTAATTCAATAAATAAATAGAAGGGTATTACACTTTTTCATTATCTTTTAGAATGCCGTTTCGTTTTTTCTGGTGATCTTTCAACAGGTGTTAAAATAATGTGAGGAGACTTAATTTACTTTTTTCTTTTCACTTTATAAAAAATTTAATTATTTCCTTTTAAAAGGAATTATTTATTTATAAAAAGTCTGAATAATTCCAGGATAAATTTTCAGACAGGAACAAGCAGTCAAAAATCTGAAGCGCCTTGGGTCATAGGATAACTTTAAATTTATTCATTTTTTTTTACTCGATAAAATAACTAAAGTAATTTTCTTCCAATTTATCAAGAATCATTCGTTAAGATCAAAACAGTCAGTCAGTAACTAGAAGAAAAGTTTTTTTTTTTTATTAATTCGAACCCAATTCTGTCGAATGTAAAAGAGTGTAAGTACAAAAGTGACCGTCTCCAAAGAAGCACTCTCTCGGCTAAGGACTCATCTTTATTCTTCGATTGCTGATTGCAATCGAACACGTGACTTTTGCAATCAAACACGTGATTTGTTTGCAATCGAACACGTGACTTTTGTAATCAAACACGTGATTTGTTTGCAATCGACAACGTGACTTTTGCAATCGAACACATGAGCTGTGGCAATTCACGTGTTACAGAATGTGTTCTGTATATGCAACATAGTACAAAAATCTAAAGTTTTTGTAATGCTCAGTGTTTGTTTCTGTCTTAGTTACTGTTGAAAGCACAAAAATGAGACATATCTACCTCCGTTTTTTTTCTTTCTTTGAATTTTGTTAATGAATTAATAGAACTTGTCAGATTTGTTAAATAACACAAGACTTGTTAAATTTGTTAGTAAGACAAGTTTTTTTTTTTTTTACTTTGGAAGATGCTTTTATAATTTTTTTGATTTTAAGGAAATGTCAAAAATGAATTAAAAATATACTGAATTAAAAAAATGAGTGAAGATTTTATAGTAAGATTTCACAAACTATAGAACATGTACCACGAATGATACATTACTTTATTTTTGGTGATATAATTTTTACACTAAAAATTTAAACGAATGCTTAAAATGAACATAAAATGATATAGCTCTAATATTTTTCAGATATATATTTAATTTTTCGTTTATGCCTCTACCCATTAAATCTGCACTTACGGCTACAACCATAGCTGTCATATGTTAATTATGAATCTAAGGTAACTACTTTCCTGAAAATTTAGAAAATGGAATTGGATAAGGAAACGATTTTTTAATTCGAAAATTGAGCTAGATAAAATTTCAAATTAAGAAAGAGATCAGCTGTTAGATATTTCATACGACAGAAATTCCATAAAGGACTTTAAAAATATTATTCAAATTTTGCATAAAAAAGTTAATATAAACATATTTTCAAGAAAGTGATTAAATTTTTAACCCACCTCAGCTTTGTGAAATTGGTTTTACAACAAGCTGCTGATTAAGAATGAATATAAAATACTTTTGCGATTGAACTTGTTTTATGTTTGAAATAAATAAAGATGAAACTGGATATATCGAAATCGATTACAACAAAACAGACTTATTTGTCGCATTAGTCTTTATCAGAAATAGATCTGATAAAGACTAATGCTATTTCCCACTATTTATTCCAAATTCCTATTCCACTATTTGCAATATTATTTAAGTTTCATGTATTTATTTAAGAATATAATTAAGTTTAAAATGTTTTATTCTTTGATTATCGATAGTTCATTCAGACGCGTTAATTTTAATTGCAGAATGTATTTTTATGATGCATGTATTTTTAATTTTTATTCATGTGGTATAAAATTTTAAAAATTTGACAGCCGATGTATTAGAATAAAATGAGATGGAGCTAATACTAAAAGCATAACTGTGGCTTCGCTTATATTGTACACGTGTGGTTCACAAAATAAACTGAATAGAATCCTAATGATCGAAAACATGAGGCAAAAAAAAAAAAAAGGTTTTCTTTTCAATGAAAATCACTGCTGTAAGGCTTCGCTTTCATACTTTTTAGGTTCCCTATTCCATGAAACGATGAAAGGGAAAGTAGCAAAACATTATTTTATCCCACGTGGCAAATGAATGGCTTCAATAATTTTACAAGAAACTGCAAATTCAATTTTAAAACTGGCAATGTGAAGATTAAATAAATTAAAAAATAGATTCAAGTTTATTCCAAGAATCCCTACAAGAGGACATTTTAAATTTTAAAAAAAGGGAATTGGACGGATATTGTAAGCTGCTGGATAATAGCTTATTTAGAGGGAAAATGTTATATATAAGGACTTTGTTTCAATGCAAAGAGGATAGAATTATAAGTTTGCAGTATAATAAAATACATCTGTAGAATTATAAGTTTGCAGTACATGTTAGAACTCTGGTATTTGGTATTTTGAAACCAAAGCTGAATTAAACTCTGTAGGAGTCTTTAAGCAATGGAAGACTAATTAATATATGGCAGTGTAAAACTAGGGTATATTGTTTCTGTTTTAATTAATAACTAATTCAGTATTTGTTAAATACTTTATAGCTATCACGGTAACTGTAAATATGAAGCAATACAAAATTTCAGATTAGTTAATATCATCGTTTTCTAGAAAACACGATGTAATCAAAGTTTATTTATTTTGTAAAAAAAAAAAAATTCATTTTCAGTTTAAAGTTTAAAAAAAATGTGAATTTCACTAAACGTTTCTTTTCTGATAGACTTAATTTATTAACTTAATATTCAATGAAAATTAGAATTAGTTTCCTTAATTTTTTTGTTTCTAATACGCGAGCTTTTTCCGTACAAAAGTGCTCACGTACGATCGCTTGTGATCATATCCGTTTGATCTGTTTTGTTAATAAAAAGAATCAACAGATATCAATCAATCAAAAGAATCAATACATTCTTTATTAAACTCTGGATAAGGAACTTTGGCTGGCTCAAGTTTGAGATTACGCATTTTTGTAAAAATTGTTTAGTATCGAGATTTATTGTTTCTTTTAATTCCGCCAATTTTGGAATACTAGTATCCGCAATCAAACATCATTTTACAAATTTTATTGCTTTCTTTTTAAAATCAAGGCATATACGACTATTATTGTGAGTCAGTAAAAGATATGAAAGAAATTTTTATAATTTATTTTTTAAGTAACCTATGATTATTTTCTTATTATAAATGATTTTTTATTAATTCAAAACAAATAACCATGCATTTAATGGTTAAATTTTCAACTATAAGGGAAAGATGAATGAAAGACCGCGGTGGCCTGGTGGTAAGGTCTCGGCTTCGGAACCGGAGGGTTTCAGGTTCGAGACCCGATTCCACCGAAGAACCGTCGAGTAAGGGGGTCTGTTGCACGTTAAATCCGTCCTGACCTAACGTCCTCCCGCTGGTGTGGTGTGGTGTGGAGAGGGGGTGCCAGCTCAGGTGTCGTCCTCGTCATCTGACCGCGGTTCAAAATTACGAGGTCCGTCCCAAAATAGCCCTAGTGTTGCTTGAAACGGGACGTTAATATAACGAAACGAAACGAAAGATAAATGAAAAATATAACAATATGATATATTAATATAATAATATAAATAAGTAATGTAATAATATAAAAATAATAATAATACATTTACAAAAAATATTACTTAAACCTTCTAAACCTCTGCCAATCATATATAATTTTCCAGCATTCAAGCACTTCATTTCGAGTGTTATTAACATATTTAAATATCTGCATTAAAATAATCAATATTTATTTATAGCTCTCTTAGTTGATTTGTATTAAGAGAGAATAAACGTTGAGTAAAAGCAATTATTAAGGATTAATTGAAATAATTACTTACCGAAGAATTTCCTGGGAATTTTTTAAACTTTATTGTTCTGAAAAAAAAAACTGCTCTTAAAATCAACTGTCTTGTTTGTTACACTTTTCAAGTTAGAGCTCACCATCCTCATTAATGGAGTGCTCACATTTCATTTCCTTTGCTAAACCGATCATATTACATGTTTCTCTCTTTCTCTTTCTTTCGGTTTTCTCAATAGGTCATTAGTTCCTAACTCTCAAGCATTTTACCCTTCATTAGCGAAATTGTGTTGTCAAAGCTTCGTTCCTTTTGAAATTTTTTTTATTTCTTTTTCTGTTGATTTATTTTCGAAACGCTTCAAAAAAAAATCGGAAATAATCTTTTTTTTTTTCATTAATATATATATTATTGTATTTTATGATTCTTTCAGTATTTATCAGTTAAAAAAAAGTTACAAAAATATTTTTTATCATTTCTTATTATTAATTATGCTCCAAAATAGAGCAATTTTTTCAGGAATGAAATTTTTTTCCATTGTCATTTTAGTTCCGTCATAGCTATTTTAATTGTGTTTTTAATTGAGTTTTAAAAGATTTTAATGACATTTATGTTTTAAGGGGACGGTGGACTTTATTAGGCACTTTTGCGAAATATTCACTTAGGGTTCTGAATTTTTTTTTTTTAATGCTTATGTATTAAAATATAAATAAGTCAAATTCCTTAAAAAACTTTTTAAGCGAAATTTATTATTTTTAAATAATTAAAAGATATATACTTTAAAATAATTTCAAAATATTCCAGACGACTTAATTTTTTAATTTTTTTCTGCTATTTTTTCCGTATTACCCAATACAAATTTATTTGGGAAAAATCTGTGCATAATTTTGTAATCCCAATTAAATGTTAATTTTTTAGAAATATTTTTATGCACACTTATTGAATTTTTATAAGAAATTTATTTTTTCTGCTCTAAAATTAATTTTTAACTATTTAAAAAACCTCGAAATATAAAATGTAAACCCTATTTTCTTTTAATGTTTAACCAAAATTTTTATTTTCAATTCTATTCAATTTTCTCAAAGATATATCATTTTTTAAAAATTTCGAAATATTTCAAGCGACTTAAGCTTTAATTTTTTATATTATTTGTTTCCTAATTATCCTATATATAAATTTAGTTGGAATAAAACTATGTATTATTTTTTAATTCCAATAAAATGTTAAATATTTAGAAGTATTTTTATGCACACTCACTCAGTTTTTATTTTATTTTTTCTGAACTAAAATTAACTTTTGACTATCTAAAAAAGACTTGAAATATAACGTGCATACATAGATTCCTTTATAATATTTAATTGAAATATTTACTATCAATTTTCTCAAAAATTAAGACTTCTAGATCATTTCAAAGTTATTTAAATCTAGCTATAATATAATTTTGAGAAAAGTCATTAAAATGGACTTTTTTTCTCCAGGTCCTTCATTATATTGAACAATAAATTTAATGAATATTTTAGTTGAATATAAACATATTTTGGTGATGAAATGATAAAAATGAAATTTCATGTTTTCCTCTATTTTTTGCTTATTTCCAAGTCCACTGTCTCCTTAAATTTATTTGGCCGTCACTTATTATAATGTACAATTAAATTCTGATATTGTACAATTAAATTCTGATA
>JAPMOR010057695.1:316738-352694 GCA_026543865.1 Argiope aurantia
TGGAATGCCTGAGGCTGCTGAGGGTGGTCGTCAGGATGGAATGCCTGAGGCTGCTGAAGGTGGTCGTCAGGTTGGAAAACCCCCGGCGGAATCGAAAAGTATTTTTTCTTTTTTATAAATTTTTCTTAAATATTTTAAATGTGCAAAATTCTTCAGTACATGTATTCATGGATTTATTAAAGAAATCGTTGCTACAGATGATAACAATGAAAATACCTAATATTTTCAAACATACCCCTCTACAGTTTTAGAGTCTGTCCCCTTAATATAATCTGTTCCTGCCTAATTTTAATTACAAGAGCTACGTTATATATTCCTTTACATTTTATATATTTCTATAGTTATATTAGTTCCCTGCTCTGAAGCAACATTTGAAAACTTTGGGACAGACATCGCATATTCGAGCCGTAGTCAGCTGTCGAGGATGGCACCTCGGTTACAGCACTCTCCTTAACTTTCTGCACTGGAGGGCGTTTAAGACCGATAGATTTAGCTGCGCGAGACCCGGTTGCACAGCTGTTCTTCGGTGGAGTCGTGAACTTGGAGTCATCCGATCCAATATCGAAATCTTGCTACCAGACCATCGTGGCCCTCTTACACTTCTATATTTTGATTTGTTTCCCTTAAAACTAATGTTCTCTTAGAAAATATCCAAATAGCATTCATAGAAAGTAATTGTGATGTTTTGCAACAAAATGTGTTTTGCACGTCTTCGTATATAATAATATCTGCTATAAGCACCTGTTCTTTTTTTTTCTCCTTCTGTTTTTTTCTTTATTAATAATTATTTCTACTGAAAGTATAAAATAAAATTTTAAATATTTCAATTTAAAATTAGTTTCTAAGTTTGATCTTTTTTTTCTAATAAACCTTTTGACATTCTAATTTATTTCAATTAATATGAGTAATGATTAATTAGTAAAATTAGCAGCGTTTGTTCCTTCAGCTCCAGCTGGATCGATGATATGCATGCTTCAATTTTTCTGCTGACTTTAATTAATTATTTAATTAACTAAATGGGTTTAATTAACTAAATAGGTTTAATTTGAAAGGAAAAAGAAAAAAAATTAAGTTTAATTTTTCAACTCTTGCTATGTATATGATATGTGTAAAATGATCTGTTGTCTTAGCGAAGCTGGGATGTTCCTAATTTATGCCTGCTTTTCCCGAAGAAGAAAATATCCTAAATTTTAATTAAATGTCCCATTTTTACCATATTCAAAAGAAAAGATAAATATAGCTATTCTGAGAATGATGATCGTAGAAATTCTATTCCTCAGCTTTTGAAAACATGGATTATAGCCAATTTAATAAGATGGTGTGCTTAAATCAATCGGAAAAAAATAACGAATTTATTTGTAAAATATATATACTCTTTTAATGTCTTCCTGGGTTTTGAATTTTTTAAATCGTTAATTAAATGATTATTTCTAAATGTATTTTGTTTTATTTGTTTATTGGATAATCATCATTCATCTACTTAGCCTAGATACCTTATTGCGAGAGTAGCCTAGATACCTTATTAGCCTAGATACCTCATCAGAGTTCTGGAATGTCTCAGACTGAAGATGCATCTCCGATTTGTAATGATTTCTACTACTTAAATAAAAAAAAATTAAAAGAGTTATTAGATTTAATTTTTTAGAAAGATAGTTTCTAAAAAATTATTTTTCCATGTTTTACAATATGTACAATATGGTCACCTATATTTAACAAAGAATAAGAGCAAACTTACCTCAAAAATTTCTCTTTGCATTTTTGAAGGGTTTTCGCCTATTTTGATTTATATGTATGCTGAAAAATAGTAACATTTTAATGTATGGTGGAATGTTGCTTCGGTGCAAAATAGAGATTATGATTCCCCTATATAACCATGAATTGGAAGAAAAATAGTAGTGTAATTCATTGTTACACATATACTAATACACATTAAAAATCATTATGTTTTTGTCATGTAAGAAAACGTTTTTTGAAAGCAGCCACCAACTAAATTAGTTAGTTAGTTTTTATAGTCCGGATTTATGGTTGATAAAATTTATTTAGCTTGCTCTTGATCCCTTACTCAAAAGAGTATTTTCAAACTTTAAATTTGATTATCATGTAACATTTAAAAGCCTTATATAGTTCCATTTGTTGAGCAATGCATCTCTAAAATTACCGATCATCTCAAGTAAAATGGGAACTTTAATTTGAAAATGGGAAGTGTTTAAACTTCAACTAATACAAAAGCTTTCTTGGAGAACAGAAAATAAAATCGTTCTGCATTATTTACGGGTATTTAGAATATATTCTTTTCTAATATTAAACAATTTCATTAACATTAATTACTACAACATTATTACAATTTTAAATTCATTGGTACTGAAAGACTTTTGTGTCTAAATGAGAGTCAAAATCAAGAGTTGTCAAAAAATTGAACCTTTGAGATATATCACAAGAAAATACAGATAATTTAATATCGAGAGCTGTGGGTCTGGACTCACTTTCCAACAGTCCTTAGTAGTAGAAAGGTCCTGAATTCCTATTCTGTAAACATATCATAATGCTATCCTGCGCCCTTTGGAGTCTATAACACTGAGTTATTTAACCAGTTGGATGAGCACGAGATGAAAGGGGGGGGGGAAGAAAGATATGACAAACCATGCACGGGATCTCCACAGGTAACCCCAGGGAAGTCCCCTTCTGGACAGCTACATCTAACGTTTCAACAAACTAATAGTAAAATGAAGAGAAAATATACTTGAAAACAAATGGTGACAATAGGTTGAACTTTGAGAGAAACGTTGATGCTTACAGATGCAACCTCTCTACATTTTCGAAGCCATTACCTGTGAGTAAACTAAATAACGAATACTGATTGAAGAGAAAAGAAGGGGGAATAATGGAAAAATGATAAAAATTGATAATTAACATTGCAAATCTCTATATGACATGTATAAAAATATAAATAAACATTGTATATAAGAAACATTGTAAAGATTGATGCAATCAGATGCGCCTTTTAACAGTTGTGGTTCCAACGCATTTATGTGGAATTAAATCTTGGATACTTTTTTTAAAGAAGGCACTGTGAGATTATACATTCAGTGCTAATATGGAGTGCTAGTCCTGTAATATAAAGAACAATTTTGACTGTGTGATAATAGAAATGATGAAGATACTCTCGAGAAAACATTCAGAAAAAAGTATGCCGAATATCTTCATAACTGGCGATTAATCTCAGGGACAATCTCATGAGTCTAATGAGGATTATTGCTTAGAAATCTGTGGGCCGTGGCGGCCTGGTGGTAAAATTTCGGATCCAGAGGGTTTCAGGTTCATTACTCGATTCCACTGAAGAACCGTCATGTAAGCAGGTCTGGTGCACGTTAATTCCGTCAGGGCCAAACGTCCTCCCGCTGTTGTGGAGAGCTCAGGTGTCATCCTCGTCATCTGACTGTGGTTCAAAATTACGAGGCCCGTCCCAAAATAGCCCTAGTGTTCCTTTAAAACGGAACGTTAATATAACTAAATTAAACTCAGAAATCTGTAGCAACTTTTTGAGTCCTGTGGTTTTGATTTCCGTTTTCTCTTGTGAGAACAAAGTTAATTCTATTGAGTATTATAGTTATGAGGAAGGAATTTAAATTGATTTTGATGAGTGGCGTTTTGAACTTAGTTATTGAGCAGTCTTTGTGTTTATGAATATGATTTATTATCTGAGTTGTTTATATTAAGCCAGGTGCAAAATAATACTTCGCTAAAGATGTTAGTTCTTTTATGAAGAAACAGGAGATAAGTAAAGATAGGCAATTAAGAAATCTACATCCCTTTCTTGATGATGATGATTTTGCACAAGTTGGTAAAAGACTGAATAATATCGAGTTAAGTACTGATTCTATTCTATTACTATCAAAATGAAAGTTTAGTCATTGGACATTGCAGCATTATCATAAAATAAGTTTACATTTTGGACCTTAGTCTCTACTACTTCATGAGTGCCAGAAATAATTTCACACGTTGACTACCGTGTCACCTATATTCGGATGACAGCTTAAGTTCTCATTCAGTGTAGAATTTGATGCAAATAGAAGCCTGTGTTTAGTTTATATCGCCTAGATTTAACACGTTGTTTGTGTGAATCACCTATGATTCTCAAATACTACCTAATTAGATATTCTTTTCTATACTACAATTAAGGGATAGCAAAGAAGTATCTAATTAAATAGTGGTCCGAATCACGCGTAGGAATCAAGGCACTGAACATGTTAAACAGTCGAACAATTTGTAAACAAATTGTGCATAAATGTGTAACCTGTTTTAATGTGAAATCTATAACAGATAAGCAATTAATGGATTCTCTTCGCCTATTTTTCTCCTAATTGTTCAGGGGAAGATTTTACAAGTCAATTTCCAGTCAAATATAAAAGTCAATGAAAAGGAATTTTCAAAAAAAAAAATTGCATGCCTTTATTTATTTGTAACTAAATGCATTTATTTAAATTTGGTTACTTAACTGTCACCTCAAATATTTGCAACAAAATTAAAACGATTTTTTACTAGAAGAAAATGCTCTAAATTGTATTCGGGCAGTCACTCATTTTGATGGGAGTAATCAAAAATTCAAAAAATTATATAACATGATAAAAACCAAGACGAAATTTTATCTGATTATCTTACCAGTGAAGAAATTTCTTCTGCCTAGGTCTCCAAATTTTCGGGTATGCTAGAGTGAAGTCATTCGAACATCATTCAAAAGGAGTAATGGGCAATTCAAAATTAACTTTTGAAGAATTCTTTAGTTTAACAATACAAATAGAAGGGATTTAAAATTGTCATCCTGTTGTCCTTTTAATTAAAAATGTAAAGAATTTTACTGTCTTGACTCCAGTTCATTTTATTGTTGGTGTATCAATTAATTTGATAATAAAGCCTGACATATTTGAAATTCTAGATAGTTGATTGAAAATGAGCTAAAATGATACAAATGATGGTCTAGTGATTGTAGTTTATACCAACGCAGTAAATGGATTTTTGAAAAAAAATAACTTGGAAATTGGTGGTTTAGTTATTATGAAGAAAGATAATGTGGCTGTATGCAGTTGACCAATGGGAAGAATAATAGAAATATTTCCAATAAGTGATAATAAAAATCAGAGTTGTAAGTGTGAAAACACAAAAATGTCTTTTTAAAAGACCTCTATCTAAAATGAATGAATTAATCAAGTTATTATTTTCTGTCGAAAAATGATATTTTTTGTAGTGTATTGTATTTTAAAATTAATATTTCATTAGTGTCTTTTTACCTTAAACTGCTTTCTTCTATTTTAATTAGAACATATATTAGAATTTATGTTTTTACTTTACACTAAATATTGAACAAACAGTGCAATATAAAATGTCAAGGACCGGCGGAATGTTTTGCGATAATAGCCAATAGTATGCCATGCTCCACTACAGGATGTCCAATTCCTTCGACTCCTCTTAATAACAACGAAAACTGGATGTCGAGATTCTATGATAGATTAAAGGAGTATCTATTGAACATTTTATTTAGTGTTTTGTCTGTTTTTTCGTTTGTTTGTGCAAGTGTAGGGGTCGCTCCGATTCTCTATAACTGCGATATCTGGTTATTACGTTTATGTGTAAGGTGGACTCTAGAAAGAGAGTCCACTATGAGTTCAAATATGAATTAATCAAGTTATAGTCCATTTGTTGTCTGAGTGTTAAGAGTAATGAATCAAATGATAAAGAGTTAAAGGCCTATGAACACAGTAGCGCTTTAAAGGTCATTAAGGAATGAATATTCTTTCACGTTTTTTTAGCAATATTTTTTTTTTTTTTGTAAAGATAGAATTTTGAAATCAATTTTTCATTCATTTTCTTATTTAACAGAATTTTCTAACTTTCTATGCTTTTGTGTTTTCGGTGACAGTGTAGAACATTAATATTTTTAGAACCGAGGAATTTAAATAAATTTTTATTTCATATGAATGGCGCCATCTGAGGGGAAAATACTCAAAGGAATGAAATATAATTTTAAAGATTGAAAATATTGAACTAACAGAATAACAAATGCTTTTAAATTTTATATTTTGATAATCATATAACTCGTACTATTATAGAAAATTTACCCCGTTCTTTTCCCTATACTCTCTCATTTTCTCTCAGCTCTCATAAAATTTGAACTTTAAATTGAAGCGGAAGTGATTAAACTTCATTTAATACAAAAGCATTGTTGTTGGAACCCGACATGTTTTTTTTAAAGACGAGTACAAGCAAAAAAAAAATCGTTCATCATTGAAGATTTATCTGGACTACAGAGTATTTTTTATAATTTCTGCAATAACTCAAAGAATTGTTTTTTAAAAAAAATCTCAGATTCATCATAAAATTCATTTTTTAAGTTTTACTTTCACGATGATTTAAATGACATAAATAATAATATATTATTTTGTTTCAGTCAATAAATGTTTTTCTGAAAAAATTAGGAATAAATTTTATATAGTACTCTGGTTCTAAGGAATCGTATTCAGTGAAATATTATAGACTCTTCTACTTTTAAATCAAAATGTGCTTCTACCTTCTGCGACCAAGTCGGACCGAGTTGTGAAGTTATGAACACCGCTATTTTAGAACAATAAATTTTTTTTATAGTTTTAGACTATTCAACCCTGGGGAAATTCCGGTTACTGATTGGAGGATTGAGATGATTAATGGAGTGGTCTGAAATTGCGCATTTTTATAAGATAGTAATATTTAAATTTTCATAGCTCAGTCAGTTTTAATATTAATACAGCAGACCTTTCTTTTTACTTAAAATATTCTTGTATCAAGAATGATTTACAAATATGACTCATAGGAACAAGAATCTATATAAAAATGCAAAATTCATATTTCATCAGTACATTTATCGACTCAAACTGCATTAAATAGTATTCTTCACTTAATTTAGATACTTTTTTCTATTAGATGTATATGTTTAATACAAACTGTTAAAGAATTAGATGCTGAAATACGATTAGAATTTGCTTTAAATATTACACAATTTTTGAATTAATAATATAGATATTTTAATAATTCACAGAAAACATTTACTTGAACTTAATTTTCTAAAAAATACCATATTCCATGTTTATTTTATTTCTTACAGACACATGTTGAAAATAATACATTTCTCGGACTGCTTTTTTACTATTTTAAAAAATTTCAAATTTGCAGTAAGAGTGAACTTAATCTTTTAATTTGAGTATTTATCAACGTGATGGCAACATATTGATTAAACTACTTTTTTCCATGCACACGTAATGACGTGCTCATGCAGGTTAAATTTTCTTGTTGTTTGCAAAATAAATTATCGGAAAGCATGCTTAAAACATTTTTTAAATAGAAGTTTAGTAATAACTTTATAAAAACTTGAATAGGAACTTAATTTATATATTGAAAAAATAATATCATTGAAAAGACAATTTTTTAAAAAATGTTAACATGATTTAAATTCGTTTTTGTGCTATAATATATTCGAAAGTGGTATTTTTCTTCATCTTATTAGTATTTTAAATATAGAATGGAATCTTTTGTAGATTCTTCCCATATTTAAGTAAATGTATTTCTTGCTTTTTAAAAAAATTTATTGCCAAAAAGGATTTGTGTTAAGAGCCGGATACTAATTCGGATTTTAAGACAAAAAAGAAAATATATAAACTATATCTGCAATTTTTATAGTGACTTTTATCAACAACTTTGATCTTTCCCCAGAATTCTTAGTTTTTGTTTCTTTGTGCTATCGTTTGTTATACGTTTTATATTCATTCAGAATTCTTACGCTTCTTGTTGAAAAACATGCTTAAAATATTTTTAAAGCTTAATTAAATATAGAAAAATTATTTATACAATAAAAAATCATTGAAAAGATAATATTTTTAATTTTAAAGTGATGCAAAAATGATTTTTTTATTGTAATGATTTTGGAAGTTATCGCTGAAAAACTTCAAAATTTTGTTTACTTTTTAATTAAAATGTCAAATAGCTTTGAGATGCAAATTCCTATCCTCCAAAGTATATATGTGTCATGTTTGATAATTCTAGATGAAACTTTGTGGCATGTAGAGCGCCAACACACACACACATTCATCTTTATTATAAGTAAAGATTAATAATTAAACTCTGAATGGCAAGAAACAATTAAAATAAAAAATTAACTGTGTAATACTCTAATAAATATTTTTTATGAAACTATTTTTGTTGAATTTATTTTAACTTTGATTCAAATATACTGCTTCATCGATATTTTGTTTGTTTTATATTTAATTTTTTAAGTCAACATTTTGATTACTTTTATACTGAATTTTTAAATGATCATTTTAGTATTTAAAATATAATTTTTATAATTATCAACATTCTTAAATAACAATTATAATTTTCTAATTTTATGTATGAGTTTTCTGAATGTGCAGAGAATAGAGTAAATCTAATATAGGCATGTTGTTTTCTGTGAAACGTGCATTATCTTTATTTCCTCCTTTCAAAGAACACTACTATTTCAAAGGATTTGGAGCCTTCCCCACTGAAAAAAACACTGTGGCCAGAAATGGGCAATATGGTGTAGGGAAAAGATCTAGAGGTCAGAAAAAAATCGAATGTTTTTTTTTGGGGGGGGGGGGGCTAGAATAAGAGATGAAGCCAATGAGATGTGGTGGAAATTAAGCACGGTAAGGCTATGTAAGCAAGATTAGTAGAGTTTCTAAGATTTGTTTAACTTTCCACCTCAGAGAAATCATTCGGAACGTGCTGCGATGCTACCCCATTTTGAATGGATAACGATCGGAACATAGAGTAAACAGTTTGCTGCTAAATAATCAGAAGTGTGACTACATTTGCCTGGGAAGTCGAAGGTGTCTTCGACTTCACAGGAAAAGGAAATGAAAACCCCTGGTAGTAACTATGAACCTCTGGAAATCATGCTGTCCAATATGATGCGGTCAACTTTAGAAATCGTCGCTAAAGACATCTGCAGTGGACAATTAAATAGTTATCTATATGTTGTAACTCTACCAGCTAATACGCATCATGAATGTCCCTTCTGTAGCTGACATCATCCAAATTGTGAGCCATGTTAATCCATTCGTGCATGCGTGGAACTCAGATATTTTTTCCTTTATATTTTGGACTATTCTGATGGATTAAAAAATTAAAAAAATGTCATAAGGAGAAAGAAAGATTTAATTCATTATCATTTCCAAGGAGTCCTGGTGAATTTTACCATATTTCCTAAGACTTTTGATTTTCACTGGGTAAAAAATACGTAACTTTGCAGTTCATTGTAAATAGGAAAAAAAGAAAAAGAAATATTTACGTATTTTTAGTGAATTATTCCTTTAACCTTCAGGAACTAAGAGCCGAAAAGTTTCCACCTCTGAAGGAAGGGAGAGAGCTTCCCCCTTTACTTCCTCCCTCCCCAAAAAATTAGAATAAGTCAAGCAACGAAATGATTAATCTTGCTTATAAAAAATAACTATTAATTTTTATCTAATAATTATCCATGGTTGCATGCTCATGAAATCTTAAGGATTGAAGCAACCACACAATTTTTGGAGACTGCTGAATGAATTTTATAACAGAATTTAAAATTTATGTTGTAATTTATTTTTATGTTTTAGGCATCCTAATGAATTGTTAATTATGGAAGTAAGATGTTTGAAATAATTTAAACAATTGTTCTAGATTTTAGCAGGTAAATAAAATTAAATCATTAAAATTATCAGTGCATAACTTTTTTTGGCTTGTGCGTATCTTTAGATCATAATCATTCGAAGTATGCCAATCTATTTGGCAGAATTCAGTCTTTAAGAAAAAGTTGCAATGTGTTTTCATGTGGTGATTTGTGGGTTATTGCGAGAATTATGTTAACATATTTTAATGTATTATAATAACTGAGTAATGTGTTAATTTATTTAATATCACACAATATTGTTTAAATTGTTAAAGGTAATTTTAAATGATATAAACAAATGATTGAAATGAAAATAATTAAAAATAGAAATAATTTACCTTTATAGTATACTAATAATATGTATTTTTAAATACTATTTTCATTACATTTATTTCAAAAGTGGTTCTAAAATCAAAGAAAAACATTTTAACGACTTGAATTTTTCTATGCAAATTTATTTTCTAATCAAAAAGTGCAATTTTCACGATGATAAATTATTCATTTTTTTTCTCGTCTCAGGGGTCTTGAAGACCGAATGTTCTCGATGCAGGAGGGATGAGATATTCAAATCTCCTTTTCAGAAGGCGTTTGAGAAATTTGTCAGAGAGAGTAAGAATAATATTTATGTGAACAAATACTAGATATAGCTATTTTTCTTGATCTGGTAAAGATGCAATATAATTCAGTTATATGATCTGTTTTCTTTGAAAGTGGTGCAAGTCCATTTTTGACGGAAAGTTGATTAGTGATGATAATGATTGCAATCTACTATGAAATTTTTATCTATAAATACTTCCTGAAAAAAAATTCTCAAATTCTCAACAATTTGTCAATAAAAATGTACGTAATCAGTGAAATCCCAAATATAATTACTTTGAAAGTAGTATGAATGCATTTTTCGCAAAGACATAGTATTTAGTTCAAAAATTATACCACATAATTTCTCTGCTTAGTAATAATAATAAATGATATTATTAAATAATATAATAGGTTACTGCGATATGTGCACTGGGAAAAATAGGGATTTAAAATTAGCTTTAATGTAGTTTAATAGTATGCAGTCCTTGTAAAATATCATCGAACTTATTGAATCCCAAATTTTTATATTTTGGACATTCTTACCTTCCAAATGATGCCGATTTTGGAACTATCAAGACATCAATCAATCATAACAAAAGAAAAACATTTACTGTATATTTCTAAATGTATTAAACCATTATACAATAATGCCGAAAAAAGTTTCAAAAACTTTTTCACACGAAATAAAACGAGACGCTTTTGTTTCGACGAAAGCACTAGAAAATGCAATTCTAGGAAGGCAAAAAACGACTAATAGTGAAGAGGTAAATTAGTTAAAGATAATATTGGATAAAGGTTTGAAAAATCAAACCATATACGATTCTGTATAAAAATTCATTTGATGAAAATGCTGAGTTTAAAACACTAGATTTATCCCCTGGACGAGGAAGACTACGAAAATTTGAGAATACAATACTACCACCTATATATCATCTTGCTGTTCCCATCACATTCGAAAAATTTAACGTTATGATGGATCTTATATTTCTTCCTTATATTCCTTCGATAAATCATGCCTACTTTCAGAAAATTTCTCATAATGATAAGAATTAAAAATAGCCTATATTAATATAAAGTTGTAATAATTTAAATGGCATTACCTGAAGAAATATTGGAAAAAAGTCTTTTAATTTTGTTTAACATATTTCATAAAAATTTCATAAAAAATTTAGTTTGATTCAATTTAAATTTGATATTTGATATCTCACAAATGAATGCTTTTTGAGCTTTGTTATCTCTGAAAGCAATGTAAGGCCATTTGAGGTCATCAAAAGTATAAATTTCTTTTAACTGATACTTTTAAAAATGATCACACTACAAACTTAAATCAATTTAATACAGGTTAATTCAAAATAAAGATAGCGATTGCAAACAGCTATAACTATTTAATGAAAAATAATTTATTTCTTGATAAGATTAACACATAATGTAGATGGAACTTCAAAAATTCCCATGCCCAAAACAATTGAAGAATTCAAAGTACGTATTTGTAATGCGCTTGAGTCGGTGATTGCAGACATACTTCAGAATGTATGGCGTGAAATCGATTACCGCCTAGATATTGTCCGTATGACCAAGGGAAGTCACACAGAACACCTATGACGTATGTATACAAAATTTTGAAGTTCCATCTATATTATGTGTTAATCTATCGATAAATTCTTTTTCATTAAATAGTTATAGCCGTTTGTAATTGCTATATTCATTTTGAATTACCCTGTATTAAGAAAAAAATATAAAATGAACGCATTTAGATATTCCAATATTTTTCAAACTACTCGAGTGCAAAACTTTAAATATCTCCATATAATATAGAATGGACTTGAACCATTTTGAAAGAAAACAGTTCATATGAACCTGAAGTTGGATTGAAATGACATTTTACCTAAGTAATATACAAGTAAATTAATTTCGAAATATATTGTTTAACTCTTCTAGTTAGCATTATCAAGAATGAAACATTCGTTTCACAAATGCTTTAAAATGCTCCGTTGTTGTGTTTTTTTTTTAAATTTAGTTATGCGCATGTAAATATAATTATCTTATCTTAATTTTACAACAGCCATTATCAAGTAAGCTTTCTGTGTTTACTTCTATTTGTCGGTTTTTTTCGTTCTCCAATTATATCAAAAAATTATTTATTCTTTTATAATATTTTCGAACAATGAGCTCTATGCTTTAAAACTTCAATCAAAACAATCACTTTCTATCGCCTCAATATTTATTCAATATAAAATTTGAAAAAGAAAAGTGATTGTAGTTCAATGATTAAAATGAAAGTAAAATAATATTTTGACTTCCAATCTGATCGGATTCGGATTAAAGCTGCGTTCGAAGCTGCTTAGAGAAAAATGACGAAATCGGGAGTGTAGAGCAGCTGATGTTTTCGCCGTCTTAGCCTTTTGTTCAAGAAATCAATCTGACATTCAACTAATCAGTCATATCTCGTCTTATCTTTATTATGCCCCTCAATGTAATTTTTTTTTCTTCATATTAAGACATTTATTAAAAACTATTATATAGAATAATAATCTTTCCACCTTAGTATTTATTTCTTTTACATTGAATGAATTCTCAAATTAAAGGTAATTGATTGAATATTATATAATTATTGATCATGCAGCGTTGATTGTAAAAATTTCAGAGATGCTATCAATAATTTTACTCACAGTTTTTAAAATAAACTACAAAAAATGGAACGTGTAAAATGAACGTGTGAATTTTCTAAATATTCCTGCTTCCATCAATAAGAGGTAAAACAAACGTATTAGAACTAATCATAGTAAAATAAAATAAAATAACAGCATTATAAATGAAGTTTCAGAAATAGACTTAGAAAATAATATTAATACCAGTAAATCAACTTCTTATTTTTAAGGGTTTTCCAGCTGGTAATTATTTTCAAATGAAGATTCATTTGCTCTTTTCCGAAATGAATCTATTATCGATCTTTTATGCAATAATAATGAATTACTGGGTACAAATATGAAAACCAAATCAAAAAGTGGTCTAGCACAGATTTTTCAGAATTGTAAAATGGTTTGTCACAAACATCCCAGGCGCAGTTAAATAAATTTAGTGAAAACTTACATTTTCTTTCTTTCTTTCTTTCTTTTTTTTTGGCTAACTTTGCAATGAGAATATTACTTTATGATTTATGAATTTTTCTTTATAGGGGATATTAGACTCAATGCGGATCCTCATAAGAACGATGAGTGCCCTCATCAGGATAAAAGTAACTATTATTGATTTTGATTTAACTATTATATATTAACTCGTATTAATATTATGGGATTATTTTAGACAGAAATAAAGTTGAAGGATGTCGTGATATTTATCTAATTTCTTAATACTCTAACATTGAAGAAGACAATGTAACGATATTATTTATATAAAATTAAAAATGCAAGATGATTAACTTAACTTTTCATGTACTTCTTTAATTATGTATATTTTTCACTGATGATTTAATATCCTGGAGGTAGATAAGCAGTTTTAGCAATGATGAATCGCGGGTTAGAGATTCGATTCCGTCGAAAATCATTCGAGTTCGCAAGCCTAATGTCCGTTAAATCTGTCAAGGCGACACAGTGCTCGAAAAATCATCAAAAAGTCAATAAAATTTTTTTGTACTGGCTCATATGATAAATTGAGTCTTTCTAAACGTGCCTGCAAAATTTTAGAGCTGTAGCTTTATTTTTTACTAGCCGCCTTTGGCGACCAGCCGGTTCGCCAGTATTACCGCTCGCTACAATTTTCAATTAAATATTTTAAGTAACTGGTCTCTTAAAGGATTCTCAAAAAAAAAACAATTTTAATCTTCAAATTTTGATAGTCATACCAAACTTATATTGTTTAGATCGTTTTGTTCAATTTACTATATATATTTTGCTAATTTGTTGCCATTTCCGGTAAAACTTCAACTTTAATTAAAAATGTAAATGACGAAATTGCAATTAATATTAAGATATTTTTTAATAAAACCAAGCGTTTTATTTTATTAATCATCTTTATTGTTATTTATTAATTATTATTATTATTGAATATGAGTATTGCAAACAGAATCGCTCGGTATTTAAGTCTTATGTTAACTACAAAATATTTTTCATAGTTTATGTAATATCTCAAACAATAATTCAACAAAAATTTCTGAGATTCAGTATAAAATTCAGTTTTTAGTTTTGCTTTCAAAAGGATTGAAATGAAATCAATAATAATATTTTGTTCCTGCTTATAAATATATTTCAAAAATTATGAAGTCTAAATTTAATGCAGTAAGGTATCATATTCTGATAAATATTCTGGACCCACCAAATTTTAAATAAATGAATGAATGTTTCTATTTTCCACGATCAACTAAGACTTATTTATGAAGTTTTAAATGTTAAAAATTTAGAAAAACTCACCATTTTCATAATCTTAGGCCAATTAATCTTCCGAAACCTGCGCGCTTATTGGCGTATTTTCTTTGAAACGATCGATGAAAAATCTAAAATTATCCTTTTTTTATTGAATAGTGATATTCAAATCTTCATAAATCAGTCAGTTTAAGTGATTTGAAATTAACTCTTAAAAGTCAGTGATTTAGTTGATTGGAAATTAACTCTATGACAACCATAAAATCTGTGCTTTCTCTTGTGGTGTATGCATTCTCCTTAATATCCGATCGAATAAAACATCACATACAAAAGTACTATATAGAAGAAACACATCAAAAGTAAACATAACATTTCAACAGTTGCAATTAATAAGCAGACGATATTTAGAAAAGTACAGATTTTTAGACTGGAAAATGAAATTATCTGAAATTAAAAACACGCGCAGACGATATTTACAAAAGTAAAAATATTCAAACCTGAAAAGGAAAATATATGAGTTATTCCATCAATAAATGCCATAAGTTTGTTTACATTTTCATTATTTTATGAGTCATTAAATATCAAAATGGATCGGGGAATGAATAAACACCCTGTATAGAGAGTGTAAAAGATCATAAAATAATTTTTCTTGAATTTATTTTTTAGAAAAAATTATATTTCATATTTGTTTCATTTCTTACAGACACTTGCCGAAAATTATAATTTTGCAGATTTCATTTCCAAAATAATTTAATTTATTTTCAGTTAGAGCTTTAATCAATGTGATGGCAACACTTTGAAAAAAGCTATTTTTTTCTCATGAATGCGAAACGTGCTTAATCCTCATTTTTATTTTTGACGAAAAAAATTATTGAAAAACATAGTTAAAATATTTATTTAAAAATTCATTAAAAATAGAAATTTAATTTTAAGATTAAAACAGTAGTATCATTTAAAAGATAAATTTTTTATCTTTAACTTCATGTAAAAATCTTTTTTGTGCGGTAATATTTTCGGCAGTTATAGCAGAAACATGTCAAAATTTCACTTAATTTTTAAATAAATAAAATTCTCGTTAAAAATTCGAAAAAATAACCCCCAGGTGCACATTCCCGGCCTCCAAGGTATACACGTGCCAAATTTGGTAGCTGTAGGTTGAATGGTCTGGTCTGTAGAGCGCCAACACACACACACACACACACAAACACACATTGAGCTTTATTATAAGTATAGATTAAGTTATTGAAGAATTTTTTATGCATGAAGGAGAGTAAACAATGTTGCCACACCCATTTTTCAGATTCAAACACCTGTAAAAGATCTGCTCAAAAGTTTCTACTGCATCGATCAAGCAGAACAACAGAATAGCAGAAATATACATTGGATCAATTTTTATAAGCATATTAATTTATTTAAAGGTGTTATGATAAAGATTTGTGAAGCTTTGATGTTTCGTTAGTTTTTCTTTATATCGTCAATATGCAAATACAATATTTTGTTTCAAAAATTTTTGCATTTTTTAACCTTAAACAATCTAGAATAGATTGAATCATATTTTTTAAAAGTTACAGGTAAATTGGATAGATTTTATATCATGATTTAGATGAATAAAAACTTTATATGCGTTTTTCTCCATGCTGAGTTTTTGCTTATATGCTACATTTCAAGTCTGAGGCTTTCTGAAAAATGTAGTTTGGGGTTTGAAATTTTTTGTGAATGTTCAGAAATATATATTTTATGAAACTTAGTATGGAATTAGATTTAAGGTATGTAGTAATTTTTTAAAAAAATGTCCAAAGTCAGAATTTCTGCATTTTTTAGTTTTTTTTTTGTTTGTTTTTTACTATAAAAAATTAATACTGTTGGCAGGAGAAAATCCATACTATGTTTTATGTAGCATATTAATAGCTACTTGGAAAAAAGAATTTGGAGAAAAGTCTTCATATTTAAAAAAAGCCCAAAATTTTTAAATAAATTTAAAATTATTTCAAAAAAAATTTTAGGGGGAGTTATAGAGTACTATTTTACATAAAATAAAAGTAAACTATAATTTTAAACATTAAAATTTAAAGAAAAAAATTTTGAGGTACCGTGTCGCCTTAACGTCCAATTTAATTAGATTATCATCGCATTTTGTAATTTCAGGACACTTGTTCTCAGATAGACCACTTTAAACGCTGAATGCTGATTTTAAAACAAGGACGAAATTTGAGGCTGCTTCCTTTCTGCACGCTAGATTTAAAAAAAATGTATCGCGACATCAGGCTCGCCATATTTATATATGGCGAGCCTGATGTCTGATGGCGCTGTAGTTGCTGCTGCCGATGACGGTTAGATGCTGTCTTGGCTTCAGTAACGGATGATCGGATCTTTATTGAAGCCAACCAATTATCGTTGGATTCTAGATTCTAACGATTATTAGATTTAGCAATGATTCCAACGACGTAGCAAATATCAGACTCGCATACACGACGAATCATTGTTGGTATCTAGAATCCACGATCATCCGCTTTTGAAGTCAAGACAGCATCTAGTCGTCATCGGCAGCGGCAACTATAGCGTCATCAGATTTATATATATGGTGCACTTTCCGCTGAAATTGAATCAAACCCAAGACTCTGCCAATGTGTTTACTTTGGGCTCCTGTGCTCTGCTAAAACAAGACTTCTCTGGAAAAGAATTTTACTTCTACTTATTCTCATTTAAGAAATACTCACCAAATGAATTCAATTTTCAACACTTGTTTTAAAGCCATTTCTATTTGCTTGCTAACTTCTTTTATGAACACTATTGCAAAACTTTCATTCAGAATAAAGTAATTATGCTTCCTTTTTTTAGTTCGATATGATCTTTGTGATGGTTGCATGAAGGAAGAGGTGATTGCAAAATTGGATCCTGAGACGCTCAAACGTATCCGGGCTGAGAGTAAGTTATTTATACATTAATATAGACAAGGAATAAGTACAGTATACAGTAAATACAGTATTTATCAGGCATATATCAGCACGAATGACTTAATTTAACTGAGCTTCAGATTGTATAGTCCGAACTTTAAATATTCAAATTCAAGGATCCGGTCTTCTTCCAGTGTTGGTGTGTTCTTGAAAGGCTATGAGTAGCCAGCATTCCTGACATTATGCATTTGGTAAATATTACTTGAATAAGTATGCTGTATTTAGTTCAATAAAAACTATTGCGAAGCTTCAATATTGTGAGAGTAAGCCTAACTCTCTGTGATGAGAAAGAAATGTGCAAATAGCAGTCGGTCACAAAGAAAGATATCAAAAATTGTGGTTTGATACGAGTGGGAGTATTCGTCATACAATCCGAATTGTTTCGTCGATTAAGAATAACCTCTTTAAGAATAAATAGAAGAACAAGATAAGAAATAAAGGAATTAAGAAGAAATAATTAAGAATAAATAAAAATTTCCAAATTTTTCAGAGATAATAGAGGCAAATAAAAAAGGATATGTCAAAACAAAGAAAAGAGAAATAAAATCCATAATAAAGGAAATAAAAACTTTTCAAGTTATAGTTGCTCTTTGATTTTACATTTCATACAGGCTGCGCCACGGATTAAATAGCAATATCAAAATATTTTTTAAGTGTTTTTAATTGGTTTACTATATTTCAGCCGACGTATTGTATTTCTTTACTTTATGTTACCGGAGCTAAGTGATTATTGAAGAAATAATAATTCATAATTAACTTTGGAGAAATTCTATAAAAACGAGCTTTAGCATAGATTCAAAAGTTGTTAGATATGTCTGTCAAGCATTTTGGACATGGTATAATATTTATTATCTTGATTTATACTCATTTTTTATTTTCTATAGGGGTTGCAGCCACTCCATTTGGACGTAAAGAGTGCTGCCTCACCCAGGTCGAAAGTAAGTAACCATTCTTTAATATCATACGTTAAATCAAATCTCATTTATGTTTTCCCCTCCTTCTTAAAATGGCTGCAGTAGACTGGTTGTAAGTTCTTGGCTTCGGAACAGGAGATTTCAGATTCGAAACCCGATTACCCCGAAGAACCGTCGTGTAAGAGGGTCTGGTGGACGTTAAATCCTTCTTGGCCAAACGTCCTCCCGCTGGTGTGGTGTGGTGTAGATGTTTTTAGATGGAGCGCCAGCTCAAGTGTCGTCCTCGTTATTTGATCACTGTTCAAAATTACGAAGTCCGTCCTAAAATAGCTTTAGTGTTGCTTTAAAACGGAACGTTAATGTAACTAAACTATACCCTCCTTTTTAAAATATGTTCTTCGTCTTTTAAACACAGAAAAATGTCGTGTACAACAAATATTTCGATTTTTCCTTCTCACAAACTTCACCATATCTAGTATGCTTTTGTTGCCATTCTTACGATAAAAAAATTTCCGAATCCAGCGCAATCGTGATTCTTATTCTGATTTATTCGTTCATAAAGTAGAGATTGAAACCAAAAAGATGGAGAAGATTTCCAACATTCAATACATCTTTAAGAACGTCCCGTATGTTTAATCACATTTATAGGAAACTAATCACTATCGCTACGGTATCCTGTTAAAATGATTTAAAATCACTGAAATATGCGAACATTCCATACTGTAAAACGAGAATAATTTGAAAATTTAGCGTACGTATTTGGAAGATATTATTTTGATGTATCTTCTTCTCAGTGCATACCAGAAAATATGATAGAAAAAAGAGGTACTTAAGAAAATTTTCTGAAAGAATTCCAGCCTAAATATGAAGTATACCAGATTATTTTCTTTAATTATATTTCCTATGCTTTATATTACGTTCTGTAAGACGTCAAATAGCTTCAAATAGCATGTTTTTTTAATTAATTAATTAATTAATTTGATTAAACAGGAACAAAAAATGACATAGTAACTCATAGCAAAGAGACATTTATCAGAATTTTTTTTATCTCAGTTAGAGTAAATAAAGCAACATTAATTTCTAAGAAAATGACCAAAGAATTAAAAAAAATGATTAAAGTAGTAAGAAGAAACAATAAAGAAAAGGTGACCGTTATAATATGTTGTCCCAAGGACATTTATGCTTTACTCTAAATATTTCATGATTTTTTAAAGATAACGTAATATTTTTTCCTTTTCCTAAAGCCATGCCATAAAATATGATAAGAATACCACTTTTATTACTTATTTATTTTAATTATAATTCTTTCTAAATTAAGAAAGCGTTTACTTATTTTAGCTAACCATACATTGTCAATTATTATCTAATGAAATCGAGTTTTATGATAAAGTTTCTAACAGCCTAAAGCATATTTAATCAATTCTAAAAAAAACACTTTTTTTTATCAATTCAATAAATCAATTTATGGAAAGATATTTTAGTATTAAACAATAAAATCTACGAAGTTGCGTATGAGTGACTTGTTGTGTCGTCAACAGATGGCGCCACAGTTTCTCAAAAATATTTAAAATTTTGCGTAGAGTTTTATTTAAACACTTTCAGTCGAAGATTGTTTAAAATGTAATAAAAATTCGCGAGGAAGGTGAATACGACTTAAATTTAAGAAAAATCTTTATTATTTCATTAGCAATTGGATTTATTTGATATGTGAATTCCAATACTGTTAAAAAGGGCGTTGCATATCTAGAATTAATTTTTTTCATATATGATTCTCATAAGGGATAAAAGAAATAAAATAAAAAGTAATTAGCCCTTTAAGATCTCGTTTTAAAAAACTTCTCTTCTAAAAAATTATTTTCTCTTCCTCCGCCCCCCCCCACTTTTTTTGTTTGCTGAAAAAAAACTGCTATCATCGTTTTCGCCTTTAATAAGCTAAAAAAAAAAAAAAACCTTAAGAGGCAATTTTTTATCTAATTATGGGTTCCTAGCTGTGTAGAATGATTTCTTTTAAATTCAAAAATTTTGACATTTTCAAAACACTTGTATTCAGATTTCATGAGGTATTTCTTAAGTCGAAAGTAATGTAATCAATAGCGATTTATTCTTTAGTTTTAAAGAATTAAAAATTTTTTTCATCAGAAGAACTATAAAAGTAGCTTAGTAAACGTAATATGGCAAATAAACTCAATTTAATAAAAAAATTAAATATTCTGATTTTATTTATTTCTAGTTCAGAGATTTGTCAAACGATTTACTTAAAATTTTGGAGATAGTATATCTTTAGCTATTTCTTGAACTAAAAAATAAAGTGTATTTCGATCCATTCTTTAAATAGAGGAATTCGACTGATAAATAACGCGACATTTTCAATTTTTTTCACATTGTGAAGCACTAAAATAACTATATTTCTAATTGAATAGATTATTTATTCTCTACTTCAGGAACTGGAGAGCCTTTTGAGAAATTTTTATACCAAATTTGGACAAAAAATATGCATTAGGTTTTAATTCATGAGGCTTTTCATAAGAAAATTTTATCAAAGATCAGAATTTGAAAAAATAGTGTCTAAATATATAAAATAGCATTAAAACGAATATAAATGTTAATATAAAAATCAGTGTAACTTCAAAAAAAAAGAAGAAGAAAAAAAAAAAAAAAAGACTTGGAAACAAAATTCTAATGGGTTTTGTAAAGAAATCTGTTCATCCATTAAGAATATTAAATTTTTAAAAAATCATAATTTCTGGAAAAATTTACTTTTCAACTTAGTCACCTACCTACCTTACAAATAAAAAGGCTTATCATGCAAGCTATCAGCTATAAAAATCTATATTTTGATTTAATATGGTGTAGGTATATTAATCAAACGTTAATCGGATGTTCATCATATATACACAGTCATAAATTTATTTCATTTTTAAATTATGTTAGGCAGGTCTGCTGATGTTTTTGCCCTTAGCAATATAAAGCGCAAGCTGCGGAAAATCTTTTATCTAACTAAAGCGTATTTATTTTCTATCTATTTCTATTTCAGTACGACTGAAAAAAAAAAAAAAAAAAAAAAGATTGCGATTCAGATTTTTTGCGCATGATCTGGACATGAACTTGCATAACTATATCATAAATGCTTTCATATAAAAAAAAATGAGGAAATCGAATTTTTAATATTTCTGACGCATGAAACATCCAAAATTTTTCAGAAGTAATGTATCCTTTTTTGTATAAAAATAATTTATACTAGAATATTACACGAAAATACAGTTTTGCATGTTATAGACAAATTAATAAAGTGTTGATTTTAATTCATATTTGAATCAGATATTTCAAATTTTGTATAAATTCCTTCTTTTTAATATTATATAATCCTTTTTAAATTTCTTACAGGGTGTTAGATATATAATAAAACATTATTAACTGTAAAGTTTAATAAATAAATTGAAAGATATACGTGAAATAATCCTGAATATTATCATAGATATTAACTTAATTACCAGGACATTTGAATAATATTTCCTAAAAAGGAATTATTTCAATTTTCAGAGTTCCATATAATGTTTAAGGGAAAATAAGTAATAAGTGCATTTTTTTCATTTTATTCGGATATGCGTTCCTTTTCAATAAATTAAGATATTTGTACGAATTTTATATTTTTTAAGCATGATATGAATAAGAATCATTTTTGATTCGTATTTTTTTAATGGATTGTAAGTATAACGATAAAATATTAATATATATGATATAACATATTAACATTAACATAACATAAGTATAACGATAACATATCCATTATAGGTTTTATCAAGGCCTTAATTATTAAAAATAGAAGGAACAAAATACTCTATATGAGTTTAGCATGAAGCTTCCAAACTGAATTTTTTAAATTCGTTTTCCAAACATTTTTGAAATATTTTTATGGTATATTTTGTATTCAAGGGCTGTCCTTATACAAGGATCATTTTGAATTTATTTGATTGAAAGTATCAATTACAAAATTTTTCATCTATTATTATTTAGGTTTAATTCAGTCAGTCAGTTCAGTCAGCATATTCAGTTTTTCCATGACTATAGAAGAAATTCTCTTACATAAAAGAATCTCTCTCTCTTATATAATATAAAAGAAATTTTTTCGGGATTTCTTTGACACTTGGCGATTTAGGAAAGGGAATATTAGTTACCTTTGAATGTTACGCCGTAGGTGTTAGGTATATTTATTCCTTCGCTCGGATTGTGACAAGTTAAATGTCAGCAATTTTTTAGAGCGCATGTAAAAAATAATTAAATGATTATGTGGGATTTGGATCTAGCTAGGATAAGGGATAAGAAGAGATTTTAGAATAAAGTAACATGGGCTAATTTAAGATAAAAAAGATGAAATTAATTAAAATTTAAATTAGTGTAGGAGGTAGGGTAGTGTAGAGTAAATTAGTTAGGGAACAGTTTTGGTATGTGCTCTGTTCAACACTGACTATGCACGAATTACTATCTTGTATGGAATAAACCATCTATTCATTAATTTTAGAAGACATTTTGAATTATTATTTTTAAGTTATAACATTAGAGCCTTAATTGTATTTTCTTTCTTTTTCAGAGGAAGTCAGTGGCTTGTTGGATGATCCCGACAAGTACAAACGCATGCGGGCTGCTAACCAGAAGTTCTAAAGAAGCCGCTGAAGAAGCTGGCTTCCACCCGCAACGGTCATTTGGTTAATATAACCATAGAGCTGATATATAAATGGAGGGAGCAAGTCGCTTGCTTCTTTTCTAAACAAGTGTATTGTTCGACAACGGATTGTAAAATCCTCCGTGCTTTTGCGCATGCGTTAGGATAGGTTTAATTCATCAAAATAGGGGTGAAAGAAAAGATAAAAGGAGATGTTTAACAATGAAGACTCGCGGTTTTATCAGACGTAAACATTACAGATAATTACTAATACAGAAGGAAAAAGGTACTAATGCACAGTAAAATATTTCAGAGCAATTTTTATTTAATGTAAGGGGCATAAACATTAAATTATGAAGAATAAATAAAAAATTTCTGTTCTTAAAATTTAGTAATTATTTTTTTACAAAATAATAACCATCTTTTTTTTATATCAAAATGCGGCTTTTTTATTTTTTTATTTTGAATTTTTTCGGCGATATTTTAAGAATAAAAACAATAGATAATCGAGAGTTTATTCTATTTAAAACATTTTATTTTTATTTAAGGGATTGCTCTAAATATAGAACGTCTTAAAAATATTATAAAAATTATTTTTAAAATATATATTTTATATATTTTAAATAGGATAGGAATGAATAATTCCCCGTTTTCTGCTTCTTGGTCACAGTATTTAATGATATTATATAAAATTTTCTTCGTACCACTCCTGAAAGCTTTCTTGCCATTTGAACTAGTCATATCAATACGAAATTTTGAGTTAAAATAAAATGGGGTCAGAAGCGACACAACACTCACATACATGTGAAAAAAAATTGAACTAAAAAATATTTAATGGGAGAAATCCAAGGTCAAAGGTGAATAACGGAAATGCCCTCATCGTTCGGCGTTTCACCCCTTAACCCTTTATTTACCGAATTATGTTGCCATAAATTTTTCAACTTCATTTTTTCCCCAGTAGTTAAGTTTTCTTGCAGAATAATCCCAGGGAACCCAAGAAAAATATTTTCATTTATAGAAATATCTTAATTTAATTATTAATTAATTATATTTAATTCCTACTTCTTGCTATTTGGGTTACATTCTCCGTATTCTTTAGAATACCATCAGCAAAAATTGTCATATTACGAAGATATAAGCCAGATTTAAATGGTACTTTTAAGTAACGTCAGTAAATAAAGGGTTAATGAGATGGAATCGTCGAGATGTGGTCGTCTCAGAATCCGTTGACGAACAGTACCCTACATGAATCACGTGACTTAGGGGAAATCTGGGAGTAAGAATACCAGTTTTATACATATAAATTTTATTCTTTGAAAACTCAGCAAACTGATTTCGAAAATAATGTTTTCTTTTTTACATCAGTAGCCGAGTTTGTTGATTTAAATTATGTTTAGTTTTTTACTTTGTTTTTGTGCATTAATTAAAAGTGATTATTTTTCTTCTTTAAGTAAACATTTTATTTCTTTTCTTTACCTAAAAACATCTTTTAATTCTACATTACCTGTTCAAATACTTTTATCATTATCTCATACAAATAAAAGAACTTTTATAAAAGCAGATTATAAAAGTGACCCAAGTCTTTTTTTTTTCCCTGAATATTCTGAATATTTAAAAAAATGCATTCGTATTTATAATTAATTTTCTTTCTAAAAATTAAATTATAATCTAAGAATTAGGAGAAAAAATATTTATTTTTGCATAAAAAATGAAAAAGATATTAATTAATACTGTTAATTACCATTATACAAAATCTCATCCCGAACTCTTCCCCTTGTTAATATCAATTTTAACTATTTCGTTTATAGTTTATAGTTTTGCCGGTAACTCTGCTTCTAATTACCACAGAAACATAATTAAATCATTTTTGGAATGTAAATTGTGTTGATTTAATACAAAATAATAAAGAAATTCGAAATTTTTACGAAAACTGTCTATCCCTCTATCAGTATCTCAGCTCTATGTATATAACTGAATGACGTTGTGCTGAAAAATAATAAAAAATCAAAAACCAAGTTTGTGTTTGAATTTTTTCAGCCCACACTCATAATATCAATATCAATATTCATTAACGAATTCAACATAGAATATCAAAAGGTTTTCTTTTTAAAATTCGTGTTTTTTTTTTTTTTATTTCAAAAAAGAAAGAAAAATACTTGGTAAGCAAGATCTTTTTCTAACTGTCATTGGACCTCTTCTGTAAAAATTAAGCGACATTTCAATGTTGATAAAGAGAATCAGAAATTTAAAGTGATTTAGTCTTACTTTTACATTTAAAAATAACAAAAATTATAATTTTGAGAAATTGTGGGAATTACAACCTGCAAGACCGAAATTCATCATTCATTTACCATATAAATTCAAACAACTCTTCATAAAAAAAATTTTGAACACATTTATTTTAGAATCCTGACTTTTTATCATTACTAAAGTCAGGCTCTTATATTTTGGAGAAGGGAGGACTTTGCCAAGGTGTTTACTGAATTTTAACATCATTTTATGACTTTGTATTATAAGCCATAGCAATTCCTCCACTAGCTGATTTTTGTTTCCATGACCAATACATTTGCGGGAACATAGGTGTTCCAGACCATTGTGTAGCCTAATATATTTTAATAAAAGCTTTTCATATCCCAAAACCAGTCTATAAAATTGTTAATCTGTTTCGAAACTATTGTATAAAATACCCCTGATATAAATGATCAAGATACTGCTGAAAGAAGACATGACATAATAATGAACTAAAACAGCCATTCACTGTGTGCAATATCTCTCGCTGGATTCATTAAGGTGACAAAATAATGAACTAAAACAGCCATTCACTGTGTGCAATATCTCTCGCTGGATTCATTAAGGTGACAATTTGAGGATTCTACATATTACAGTAAGTTTTCGACAATCAGCCTTCGTATTCGTTGGTCTGGTTAAAAAAGTAATTATCTACAATTTAAAAAAAAGAAAACAATTTACTTTGCCAAGGCACTGAAAAGTGATAAAAACTTTCAGTGATAATTCTATGGGCTAAATGAAAGGTACCGACTACAGTGTCTTTAGTAAAACAGCCATTCATTGTGTCCAATTGCTCTCGCAGTATTTATTATCCAGACAATTTGCGAATTCCACAAATTACTCATAATAGATTTTTGACAAGCGACCTTCGTACTTTCTAGCCTAGTTAAAAAAGTAATTATCTACAATTAAAGAGAGAACAATTTACTTTGTCAAGGCTCTGAAAAGTGCTAAAAACTGCTATTTTAATTCTGTGGGCTAATCGAAAGATACCGACTACAATATTTTAATCACCCACACATTTACACACGTTAGCATAGCACTAAAGTAGAGACAAGTGAAAAGGTAATCTCCAGTTTATTCTCATATGCCTAAACACATATATGTAAACATATTTTAGCAGGTGCGTGGCCGAGAAGAAGGAACTACTAAAATTTTAAAACTTACATTTATTTCCTCTGAGAGACATATTATGTAGAAAAAACAATGATGAAGCTGACTTAAGTTTACATCGCGATACAAAAGCAGAAGAGCAGAGAAGACCGAAATATTTCCCGTCGGTGGTTTTACTATGAGAGTTTGAAAGGATATCTTTGACACGTATAGTCTTAGGAAAAGGAAATTTAGGTATCTATAAAAAATGTTTTAAGCATTAGGGATTTATTTTTATTCCTTCGCACAGAGCGTAAGAAACTGCTAAATTCATCAGTTTTCTAGAGCGCGTGTTAAAAATAAGTAAATACAAAGTGCAATTGGATCAAGAAATAAGAGAGAATGACGTTAATATGAGCTAAATTAAGATAAAAATTTGGAAATTAATTAAGATTTAAATTAGATTCTGAGATATTATTGCATACATATATAAACAATACGAATAAAAATTGTTGTTAACTTTAAAACAATATAAAATCTAAAATCAAGTCAAAAACACAAGCTGCATAAAGACATATAGCAGTTTTCCAGAGCGTCACCCAAATTCTTCTTTCTTTTCACACTAATATAACTTTTCCAAAAAATAAACAATGGACAATGTTTGAATAATTTTTGAAAAAATTAAGCTTACTTTTTACAATAATATTTAGTTTATTTTTAACGTGTGTGTATTCATTTTATATAGTCTACATAGTTATATGTTTCCTGTAATTAAATTAGGCTTTATAAAATTTATCTAGAAATACGCGCAGTAAATATATTCTAGGACATTTTTCTTGTAAGTTAAGTTTTAAAACATTCGGTACTGTATTTATCTTGCTTTTTTATTACCCGAATCATCCTTTCTTTACATTAGGAAAAATAGGTGGCAATTTTGTACTATGTATTCTTTTAGAAAATACGATTGACGGATAATGAAATTCTAATTCACAAGGATGTGCGAAACTGTGGTAAAAAAATAAAGCACAAATTCAGGCTAAGACGGAATTTGCAAATATCAAGAATTCATACATAAGCAGTAAATTATTAATTAAGTAAATGTACAGCACAATAGCTCTCTGATTGCAGCTAGATAATTAGCTTCAAGATTAAACTTTAAAGAGAGATATTCAACTGACTCTCTTTAGCCTCTCGCTTTATATAGATATTCCGATAAGGCAACAAATATTCTAGAAGGATCATAGAGACTCGGTTCCTATTAGAGGTATCACTATAATTCTTGTAGTTTTAGAGCCTTCATTTTCTGTCTCCAGATTCCCTATCTAGACATGTTGCCAGATTCGTATCATCTAACCAGCATCTATTAAAATTTCTGTAAATTTCCCTTATCATGGCATTAAATGCTCAAAGAAGCATTATTACAGATTCATAACATTAATGTATATTTTTTGAATTCTAATTAATATTACTCCCTTTTCTGCGATTTACATTTAAGTCAACAAAGTGCCTACACTTCTTCCGTTTGGTACCATCCTAGCAGATTGATTATATTAATAACTAGCGGCCTTTGGCGACCAGCTGGTTCGTCAATATTAATGTTCGTTAAAATTTTAATAATTAAATATTTTATGCAATTCCTACTTTAAAGCTTCTTCATCAAAATATTTTAAAACTTCAAATTTTGATAGTCATATAATTTTCTCATAAAATTATAAAGGCCTTCAGTCATAACGTAATATGTATCTCTCTAATTTTCTGTTAGCTCCCGCAAAATTTATGCTTTAAATTAAAGTGGCATTTTTTAATCATAAGATTACTGAAAACAGAGTCACTGAGCGTTTAAACTTTATGGGCACTAAAGAGTATCTTTCTTAATTTATGTAATATCTCAAGAATTTGTCAACAAAAGTTTCTCAGAATCATCATGAGCAGATCGATTAATTAACAATGTTTAATTTTAAATGCATCAAACACTAAAAAAATAAACAGAATCGTTTAAAATAATCGGTCGAAAACCGGTTGAAAAAAACTACTTTAAAAAACGATGTACCTAAAACTGTAAGCATATACAAAAAATATATAACTAACATAAATACAATTTAATTATAAAAGCATACAACTAACCTAAAAATAATTTAAATCAAGTCCGCATCCGTTGAAAATAGTTGTCAACAATCAGAACACAATGCGCATGCGTGAATTTTCAACGCCAATTATGGTAACGCAAATGCGTGATTATTCTAATCCAGTTGGGGTAACGCTATGCAGATTAGAAATTTCTAATTTCCTTTATTCTGTTTTATTTTAATTCAAAAGTACTTCAGAGTGAATCTGAAAGATCGATTCATTAACAATGTTTAATTTTAAATGCAACAAACATTAAGAAAATTATCATTATAATTATTATTCGACAGATTATTTGCAACTTCACTACTTTCTTTTGCTTTAAATGAATGAATTTCTTTTTTTATCAGAACACATTAAAGTTACATGCTGCTTATTACATTTTAAACATTTCAATTTAACTCTGCATTTTCTACTTGTATGGCCGTAATTCAAACCATTTAAAACAAATTCCCTTTTTAAACAATATTTGCTTCTTTTCATTATAAGACATTTTTTGAACCAAAAGATAATCGGAACTCAAATGTGATTTCTCACAAAATACACAATTTGGCTTACCTTTCGGTATCCCGTCATGAGAAGTTATTTGTACTTACTAACATGGCTGTCGTTGCTACATCCGGGACATCTGCAACTATAATTTTATGTGGAATGGTGTGGGAATGTGGTGTGGAATGGGTGTGGAATTTATGCAATTTCTCAATTCTCTAACAATGAAGAAGACAATGTAATGGTATTATTTACACAAAGATGCAAGATTATTAACAAAACTTTTCAATGATTTTTTAAAAATTATGTGTAGTTTATTGATGAATTATTTACCTGGCAGCAGAAAATCAGTTTTAACAATGAGAAATCATGGGCTCGAGACCCGATTCTGTCGAAAATCATTTGAGCTCGTAAGCTTAGTGTACGTCAAATCGGTGAACGTCAAATTTTCTTCTTTTGTGTGGAGTAGAATTTTGGAAAAGGAATATTAACTTATCTATCGTTCTCAACATCTAACGGAGCGGCGGTGGCCTTATGGTAAAGTCTCGGGAGCGGTGAGTCCTATATTCAAAAACTGATTCCACGATGGTTCGTAGTGAATGCGATCGTAGAGCTCTGTAAATATGACGTTGTGGTCAAAATATCCACCCGTTGTTGAGGCCTCGGAAATTTCAAAAAGGATTACCAGCTCATCTGCCGTTCTCGTTATTTGGCAGGAGCTCAAAATTTGAGACCCTGCCCCAAAATAGCCCTCATGATACTTCCAAACAAGACGTCAGTGTAATAAAACTCATCATCTGATCGCGGCTCAGAATTACTACGTACACCGCAAAATTTTTATCATGATGATTTAGAAAAAGAAGCTAATATAATTACACTAAAATCTGAAATTGATTTTCCGCACATTTTAATTGAGTTTAATTTGAAATGTGACGATAATCTAATTAAATAAAACAGTCAAGTAACTTAACTTTGTTTTTATTAATATGATTATCGTCACAATTTAAACATTTCAGGAGACTCGTTTTGAGATAGACCCCTTTAAGCGCTGAATATTAACCATATGACACGGACGAAATTTGAGGTTGTATCCTTTCTCAATGCTCTACACTAAATTAATTTTTAAAAAATGAACCCCAACAGCAGACATAGCATATATCAGGCTCATTAAATTAGGAATCATAGCTGGAATTGATTAAAGACTCCACTATCCTCCGTTTTTGCAATCAAGACATCATTTTGTAGTAGCAACTATAGTATATACTGCGCACGTTCCATAAAAATTATTACTTGAGTAACTATATGGCATATAGTTGTATAAAATCCATGGCGTGGCTTCAGTATTGTGAGAGTGCGACTAACTCGCTTGTGATTAGCAAGTTGCGTGTCGAACAGCAATCATGGAAAGAGGTAACAAAAATTGTGGTTGCCACGTGTGGGGGTATTCGTCACACTTTGCAAATTGTTTTGCCAACTGAGAATTAACCTTAAAGCATAAATAATAAAAGAAGAGAAGAAATAAAATTTTCAACATTTTTCCGAGATAATAAAGAAAATTCAAAACGAAGATGTGTCAATATAAAGTACAGAAAATAAAATAAATTACAGATGGACAAAAAAATTTAATGTTACAGTTACTTTGATTATTCATTTCAATAAAAGTTAAATAGTAAAATGAAAAAAAAATTAAAACCTTCTTCATTATTATATGAAATTTCAACAACAATTTTTTTTTTTTGCTCTAATTAGCAGGAGCTAAGTATACATTACTAAAAAAGGATAATTCAGAATTTATTTCGAAGAAATGCCGTAAAAACGAGAACGCCTTCAAAGATTGCTATGTATAACAGTCAAATATTTTGGACATTGTATAATATTTATTATCAATTCTCCTTAAGTTCAACGTTTTTATTTATTTATTTATTTATTTTTCTTTTTTCTACTAACTGCAGTAATTCCTTTAGACTTAAAGAGTGTTACCTTTCCATGGCTGAAAGTAAATAACAATTCTTGAATACCATATGTTAAATCAAAATCTCATTTTAAATACCTCCACCGTAGAAATTGTTTCATCTTTTAAACATTGTAAAATGATGAGGGCAACAAATGCTACGGTCTTTCATTCGCACAAATTTCACTATATTTTGTATGCTTTATTCGCTATTCTTATAATAAAACATTTTCGAATTCAATTCAATCATGATTTCTATAGTGACTTATTTGTTCGTAAAGTAGAGATTGAAACCAAAAGGATGAAGGAAATTTCCAATATTCGATACATCTTTAAAATCATCCTCTGAATTCAGTCGCCTTTAAAGGAAATTAATAATTATTAGAAGAGCAAGCACCATTTATATCCATGTGAATATAATTTTCGTATGGTGACATTCATCCTGTTAAAATGATTTAAAATCACTTAAACATGAAAACATTCCATACTGTTAAGTGATAATAATATATTAACGAATCGCTGTGTGATCAATTAGAATTTAGAAATTCACTGAATATTGAAAACTTCCTGTTTGCAGTTTTAAAATTAAATAGTTTTGAATGTTTATAAATATACTAAAGACACTATTATACATCGGGGTGTGAAACTAAATTATGAATAAAAATTTAACAAAACAATTTAAAAAATATTACTTCGATGTATCTTCACCTCAGGACTATAAAACAAAAATAAAAAGTAAATAAATAATCATAATGGCTCATAGCAACGAGACGTTTATCGGAAAATTTTCCATTCAATTTAAGTATAAAAAACTATTTTAATTACTAAGTAAATGGTCAATGAATTTTTTGAAAACAATGACTAAGACAATAAAGAAAAGATGAGTATTATGATTTGTTGTCCCAATGCCTCTATTTACGGCCATGATTCACCATAAGCATTTCATGCTTTTTTAAGCAAACATAACAGTTTTCTTTCCTTAAATTATGTTATAAATTATGATAAAAATATTAATTTTATAATTTATTTAGAAAGTACAATAATTAAAATAATCAATGAAGAAATCGTTTATTTACTTAAATGAATCATATATTATCAATTTTTATGCAATGAATTCGAGGTTTATGATGAATTTACTAACAACTTCAAGCATTTTTAGTCATTTGTAAACAAAACAAAAAATACATTTTTATTAATTCTGTAAATAAAACTGTCCGTGGAAAAAATTCTTATTATTAAACAATAAAATAAAAGTCCATATAAGTAACTTATTATATGATCAACAGATGGCGCCACGAACCCTCAACAATATCTCAAATTTTCTTTTGAGTTCTTTCTAAACACCTTCAGTCAAAGAGTTTTTAAAATATAACAAGGATTCAAGAAGGAGATTTGGTAAGAAAGGCAAATAGGTATTAAAGTTAGGACAGATCTTCATTCTTTTATAAGCGATTGGAAATTTTTTAAGCGAATTCCGATACTGATTAAAACAGCTGTGCGCATCTAAAAATAAAGTTTTTTCATTTATGATTCTCATATTTGAAAAAATTCCAAATTCAAAATATTTTGTCTTTTCATCAAACCTTTCATCAGAGGAACAAAAGTAACTTAGTAAACTTAATACGGCAGATAAGCTCAATTTGATAAATATATTTTAACAACCTGATTTATTATTGTTACTTTTTGTCATAATTCTTGATTTATTAATTGGCCATAACATATCAGGATTGTTATTATTATTTTTGTATTTGTCTGTGCTTTATTAGACAAACAAAACACAGACTGCGTACAGTGGCATAACTAGCGTGCGGCAAGTAGGGCATATGCCCTGGACGTTGTTGCCGGGGGAGGGGGCAAAATTAAGGAATTCAATTCGTTGAATTAAAAAGAAAATTTTCTAATAAGCTCTTATGCCCAAATTTTAAAAAATTAACTTGGTTTCAGAAAAATTAGAGAAAATTAGAACCTTTCAAAGGTAATAGGTTTCCCAAATTGGAAATCAGGCTTATTAGTAGCTTATGACTTACAGCTTGGGGTTTTTCTATTTGTTAAACAGAATAAATTATAACAAAACCCTTGTTAGATTATTTCTTTTTTTGCTTTGTATAGAAAACAAAGAGTAGCAATTTTAAATAAGAAATAATTTTGATTTCTGATTCTCGCGAAGACAACGAACACTTGACAACAGCATAGTTAGAAATTGTATGAACTTCAAAATCTTTCAATAAAAGAATGGTATGTGTTTCAGAAATGAGTCATTTTTCAAATATTTGGACTCTAAAACAGATTATCGGAAATAAAGCTCCTGATAATAAAATCATGAATATTCGAAAGCATATTTATGACTGATATAACTGATATATATATCTCAGGTAAAAATAATGAATGGAAAGTACTCATAAAGAAACGGGATTTCCCAAAATTTCTTATATGGAGTGTGAAAAGAAAACGAAGGAAAAAATGCGACAATCCCTGCGCCAAACTAGACGCAAAAAGTCCAAAAGACACATTTATTTTCATTCATTGAAACCTCTTTCAATCAGCAAAAAAGATCTGCTGTATTCTCAACAACTGATATTTTGGAATTTGGACTAATGCTTTTGAATGGAAAAAACAAATCTAAGAATCTTTCAATCAAGATTATATTTATTGTATTAACCTGTTAACCGGTTATGACGAAATATTTCGATGCGAAAAGAGTTAAATATAAATTAATTATCCGGTTAACAAGTTAAGCATTATTTACAAAGGATACTGAAGGAAAATACTGGCTGAAATATCATTGATTTTTTCTTCTTTTTTTTACTTTGTATTTATGGGTACGTTTGTCTTCATACTGTAAGTAAGTATTTGACTATTTTTTATTCACAATGACCATTAAAAAGAATTTATGACAATTAGGATAAAACTGAATCTGAACAATTAAATTCATTGTGAGAGAAGTGACTAAAGAAAATCATCCTTAAAATTAATTGCAGTGAAGTCCTCATAGTTATTCCGGAGATGTTTGATTGGAGGTCCCAATAGAAGCAACTCTACAATTTGGGGGAGTAAAATCCAAAAGATTCAAATGATAAGCTTTAATATGGTAGAAACATTTGCACTGCTCCTGCTAAAACCTAATATTTCTAAATCAGATTTCACATCGGCTTATTTTAAAAACTAAAATAGTAATTACTTAAAGTTTACATGCTATCTCCTTTTACTAGTTGATCATTTAATTCCAATAAAAGCCTACTCGTTTTATTTCAAAATTAGAAAATATTTTTCATAAAAATTGTTAAATTAAATGTTTGAATAATTAATCTAATTAAAATTAATTATGTAATTCTGTTTTATTAAAATTAATTCTGTTCTCTATGTAAAATTTTTAAATTTCACATTGAGTAGCAACGTAAGATACAAAACTTGTGTGTAGTAAGATCTAACAATCAGGAATATTAGTAAGAGTATATTAGTAATCAGGAATATTAGAATTATTAGTAAGATATAACATTCAGGAATACTAAATAAAATTTCTATTGGAGGCTTCGTAAATGCAGAGTAAATTTTGAAGAGTCAATATTTACGATGTTAATGCTTAAACAGTTTCCATTGAAGTTTCTATCCATATAATTATTCCATAGATGGCGCCATGTCTGAGAAAGAGATAAAATTTTATAACTTTTACTGTAGAAAAGTATAAAAAACGTGTATCAACGCATTAACTACAGCTAGCTACCATGGAACTGTCATTCATGGATTCAGATAATGAGCATTTATATCATTTAAAATAAACTAATTAGAATGTTCTTTTTCTTTAAGAAATATTTCCGTATTTTTTTGTTTCTTTTCAAAGTATGGCCATATGGATTATTTCAATTTCAAAAATTAACAGTTCATTTTAGAACGAAAATTCATTTAAAAATATAACAGTATGCTTTGCGAAATTATTAATACAATTGATGACAACGCATAAAATGGATTCTTTACTTTATTTGTATAATTTTAAATACTTTTAAACTTCCAATTCTATAAAAGTCATTTGATTTCTCTCATTATTAACTGCCATTTTATATCTCAATTTTTGTAAAGTGTCATAAGTATCGTTCCCCACTCCTATTTTTCAACATTCCATAATCCATGAATAATTTTTAAGTCTACGGCTATTTATTATTCTTTACAATAGTGCAGCACTGAATGAATGATACACCCAGTACTACACAAGTCTGAATGTATCATTCTGGATATTACCATAAATGATACATCCCATAATTTTATAAGAATTTAATCAAAATTACAGGATTAATAATACTTTTATGTTTAAATTTGTCAAATTTTATAGTGGACTTAAATGCATTATTATGCCCTATTATGACTGAATTCTAGAACTTGATAAAAGCGTAGAGTAAAAACGCTCTTTAATCGGATTATCAAGTAGGAAATGTAGGCAACTGCTAATGGGCTGACAACATTAAGAGATCCCAAAATCTCAATACATTTTTGTGATATTTTATGGTTCCATTTAATTTACATCAGAAGAGCACTCAGTATAATTCAAATTAAAATCAAGTACCATTCAAAGATCAAAGCACTATTCTAATATTTTAATTGTTTTTTACAAGTTTTATATTATGTTGTTTAAAAACTCCAAAAAATATGTAATTTTATAATCTTAAAAAGTGTCAGATTCTATATTTAAATAATACTTAGATTGTGTTCAAAGATTTTTTTGTTTGGTTTAAAATTACCTTTAAATTTCAATCTTGAATTTTTTATATGCAAAATAATGAAAGCAGCTCTCTCGGAAGTGAGCCTTTATTAATTGCTTGTCAGTTTATCAGAATTTGCTGTATTGAAATTGATTGTCAGTTTA
>JAPMOR010057695.1:352704-421939 GCA_026543865.1 Argiope aurantia
GTTACGACATGGATCTTCTATTTAGTCACAGACACACAATTCAGTTCTTTCAATTTACATCTCAATCTTAAGAAATTGTGCATATTTCTCGCATAAATTTTAGAATATTAAAAGTGTTACACTATAACACTTATTAGATTTTATACCCCTTCGACAGTTTTTATTTAGGGGAAGTTGCGAATATTTCCGCTATTGGTTATCTAGAACAAAAACTTTCTTCATATGAAAGTCAGTTTATCTACTGGGGCAAAAAAAGACCTTGAACTATTTTCCGGATATGATAGTCTGGAGGAAAAATAATTCTTTTTTGACGTAATTAGCTGCAAATGAAGATACCATTTGCTTCCATCACTCTCATTTGAAATCTTAACTATATACTTTTCTTTAACCATTAGAAGAAGATTTTCTGAGGCAATAGTTCTCGTGGCAAACAGATGATTGTAAATATGAAGGATAAAACAAAAATAGTTAACTGATAGTCTATGGTTTAGTAGAATAGTTTTCAATAGCTAATGCATTCGGTATTCTATTGGCTGTGGATTGAGAGATATTACCAGAGAGTTGGAATGCTGTGAATAGCATCCAATTAATGTTAAAAGCAAATAGTATGACTTCTAATATAAGCTCATAGAATTTCTCATTATTTTTCTATTACTTTTCTATTACTACCTTCACAATATATATATTTTTTAAATTTTGAGCCTTATACAAAAATATTCGACAGTAGTGTACGTTAAAATTGAAATGAAAACACTCTGAAAAAAATTTATCTGCTTGCTTAGATAAAATATCAGTATTTTTTAAATCATTTTTTTAAATTCTCTATTTTTTTCAAATATGAATATTTTTGCTTCAAACTTTTTTATAGATTCTCTGAAATATATTGCTCAAAATTGTGCATGGGTTATAAGATATATTTAATACTTATAATAGGAGAAATTTTATATTAAAATATGTGGTGAAAAATAGTGAAATTTAATAAAACCTTAATTTAATTCTATTATATGTAAAAAAAAAACTAAACAAGTGAATGCATATTGCATGCACATTTTTGTTGTATGCTTAATGATGAACTTGTATACAAAATTTGAAAACTCTATCTTATTTAGGAAAAAAGCCTTAGCATTTTAAAAACATGAATATAAAAACAGAACATGGAGAAACAGACATTTACAATTTTAATTTGTGAATGTTAATCTATATATTCTTTTCTCAAGCAAATATTTTATAAAAAATATATAATTTAAAACATTTATACAAAATTTAAAACGCCTATCTTCGGTAAAAAAATATTTTATAAAGATTTATACACTCTTTATTGCAGTGAGAAGAAACCTGATCGAGAAAAATATCTGTATGAAATCAACAAAATAACTATTTTTCTTTAATAAATTAACACACCGGGTTATTAAAATTTAGAGATCAAATTATTCAAAAATACCCAGATTTGTATGTTAGTCCTTTTTATAAATTAAAAGTTTATATATAAATTTATATTTACTTTTATAAAAGTATTTAAAAAGTTTATGAGACAATATGTAAGTTTGAATGAGATCTTTATTTGATGACAAACTCTGCTTAGTAAGATATCTGCGAATAAGCTGCTGGAATAAAAATTGGTGGTATTTTGTGATATAAAAGTTGAAAAATAGTGGCATAAAGGTCAGATATGAAATTCAAGGAATTTGAAATGAATAAATCCCTTTTGAAGATTTAGCAATTTTGATAGTTCTCGCGTATATAAGCTTATCAACTGCGACAGATTTTTTTTATGAAGGCTCAAAAAAATATTTTAAAGTGATATATATGATAATGTATTTCTGATCTATTAAGGTAGCTCGGAAATATATCAAGTGCATAGTTAAATATCAATTAAATTCAAAAGGTGTGAATATGCTTACCAATGCCCGTTCACTGTGCGAGGTTTTTCGTAACGACTTAAAGTTTCAGCTTTTGTCATTATATTTTATCTCCCGGAAAAATTTTCAGGAAGGAAAAACCACCGTGTTGTGTTCAATTATCAGTATTTGTTATTGAATTTATTTAATTTAAATTCAACATTCATTTTTAAAATAATGAACAACAAACTGTTGACGCAGGTGAAGTTTCTTACAATTTGGAATCTCCCTGTAAATGATTTTATGCATATTTTGACTTCATTTTTGAAGTGTTGATTATTTGAATACTGTAGTATGATATTTTAGTTTATTTTTAAAGCAAAACGTGATTTAGATATTATTAATAAAATTGCATCTTATTATAACATTTATATTTTTATGCAACTTAGTGATCCGCCTAGCCGTGTCCTAACAAATGCAAATGAACTTTAATATAAGGCATGACTGAATTTGAATTTGGAGCAATTCCATGTTTGGATAAAAAAAATGGACAAAGTTGTGTTAAATTACCTAAATTTAACCTAAAATTATTTAAAAGTTAATATTCGATGATATTTTTACCCTTACCTCTCAGTGGTAAGTATGTTTACCACTTTCAGTTTCCCCCTGAACGATGCCTGTTAATTTACCACTCCTTATTTCATAAATAAAGGGCAAATCAGCGAATTTTTGATGTTTTAGTATTTACTTCATCAGTTTATTATGAAATAATCCCAAGAAATTTTATTGGATGCCCCGGAATTATGCCCTATAAAGGGTTAATCTTCTTTTAGTAATGGCTTTGCATTGCTAATTTCATTAAGAGTATTCATCTGGAAGATTATATTGAGCTTTGTTCTGTAGAATATTTAAATATATTTCTTCTTTATGCTGTACTAATGAGTCTTCGAAAGAAAACACCACACCCGTACACTTGAGACAGATTACCTCTTGAAGGAAATAACAAACTCAAGGTCACGAATAACAAAACCTTTCAGACTCCTTCTTTTCTTATATATGCTCCGCAATATTTCATTAGATACAGCTTTATGAAGAAAAGAAAGGAACATGTCTTCTATCTTAGAAACATTTCCCCTTTTAAAGATTTACTCATACTCTCGGTCAAAATGTCTATTCCATTGACAATATTTCAACTATTTATGAAAGAGTAGGTCATTACTTAGATTTGCATGTTTTATACTATGTCATCTTATCATTTTTAAGGGAAAAGATGTGCTAAAATATTTGTTGTATACATAAGATTCTGATCGCCAAATATAGATACAGCGCTGCCTTCGGATTTTGATGCCCCTGCCACAAATATGTAGGGTCCAAGTAAATAAAAGTGAATAAATAAATAAAATCTTTAACTTTTATTATAAGAAATGAAAGTATACAATATTCATACTTATTTAAATAGGAATACTTAAATTATAGTAAATTATTATTAATATGAAAAGGAAACGAGATTAATTTAACTTTAAAAGAAAAAAATCAGTTCATCAAAGTATGAATCTTTTTTCTTATGAGAAAAACTTATTTATAAAAGAATTCACCATCAAAATCTAGAATACTTGGGAAAGTAAAAATATCTATCGTAGAACTGCTCATTATTGAATGAATAAGTCCCAAATTCTGTTTGGGCTTAAAACCACTCATACATGGTTCTTTTTTATGTTTAAATTGGATAATTGGTGTGCAAATAAACCTATACATAAATAAAAGTTTTGGTATCGTAATTTTCCCTTTCTATTTACATTTTTTATGTTGGATTTTAGCAAAGGTCAATCAGCTGAAGTCTGCAATTTTTAAAATTTTATATCAATTCTTATTCATTTGAGGTTATTACTAATATTTTCTTTCAGAATTATTTTGATTTTGTATTTAGCATTGCATTTTTTTTGTTAGTGGGTCACTATTTGTTCCAGTCAGCTTTTAATAATTAGTTTTGATTTAAATGTTCGTGAACATTATGGATAGAGAAAATCCTACCACAAGAACACATTTTTATATATTTACATTTAAAGTGTGCTGAAAATTATATATATAATTTTTTAAGCACTTTGCCTGTGTGTATGATATTTTCTAAAACAACTCTCTTTAGTTGATCTTTGCTAATCAAATCTGAGATTTATTAACAGGATAATAGCCCGTCTAGACGGGCAGATTTTTTAGTTTACTAGACTCAGTCAAGGTAAACAACTATGGTAAAAAGGTAAATATGAATGACGCAGCGCTTTTCGCAATCTGAATATTTCAAATGATAATACACAACGCATAATTTTTCATGTTGAAATCCGTTCTTGTCATAACTTCGCATTTATTCTAACTCAAACAACATTGATTTATTGTTATTTCCTTTCTAAGTCATTCTTATTGACTTGGAAATACAGAAAATAACTTTTACTCAATTTCACAATCTTTAAACTGTTTCTGGTCTCATTTGAAGTACTCATTGCAGAGTCCCTCAAGTAATAGCCTCTTTGTTTGCACTTTCATCCCGCTAAAGTGCCTGCAACTATTAAAACAGAAAATCTTTAATGAATTGTGGGGACAATTATTATGTAATAGGAGAAAAAAAATTAAAAAGCATTTTATCAATATAATATAAAGGGAGATTTTTTAAATTTATATCATAAAGCTTTTAAATATTTAATACAAAATTCACCTTTATACATATATATTTCGGAATTTTGAAATCGTCTTTTCTTAAATTTTCTGTTATCATCAACACGCAAAAACTCAAGATTTCAAAGAGCTCTGTCAGAAAGGGAGTGAAGAACGGGTTGCAAAATTCCATTTTTATATATTTTTAAAAAGGTTAGTAATACAAGCGTAGGATAAAAGTATTTAAAAATAAAATACAAATGTAAAGAATAAAAAATACAAATAAAAATAAAAATAGAAATTTAAACACAAAATATATAATAATAAAAACAAGGCATTTAAATGAAATAACAAAAATAATTCATACAAATCAGTTCGAGGAAATTTTATCTATAAACTATGAAAGATATTGGATTTTTTTTCTTTTTTGTTATTGCTTTCAAGAGTAGAATGAGATGAACATACAATACGGGAAAATCCAGAATTTAGTGTTATGAATTGTATTGTAGAAGAATTTTGCAGGTAGGTAATAGCTAGTGATCTACACAATAGCTTTCTTGTGTTCTAGAATCCTTTCTGAATGTGTACCAGGCTTAGTGATAAATGAGTTTTAAATGTCCCTATGAAGGTGAAATTTGTTATTGTTAAATTCATTATTTCTTTGATCATTTCTCAGAACACTTGAATGGTGAAAATTTTTCCATATCAGATTGATTCTAAGTGTGGTTTTTTTATAAGATAGAAGAAATTGGTGGGAAGGGGTAGTAGAAAAGAACTGTAGGCCATTTAGATAACCATGTCCACAATGATCTTTTCGACTTTTTTTCTTTTTAACATTTAAAGATGCTTAGGAAACAGTGTTCGAGGCTCGATTCCTCCAAGTATGTGGAATTAGTGCATATTAAATCTGTCGAGAATCAAACTTCTTCCCGCTAGTATGATGCGGAAGTTTCGAATGAGGTTGCCTGCCCATGTGTCATCCTCGCTATATAACCATGGTTACCAAAATAATCCTCGTATAACTTCAAAACTGGACAGTAATCAAACTGATTGAAGCTAAAGTACAGGCTAAAAAGCAATTTTAACTTCGTATCTTTCCCATAATGTAGATAATAATCTGATTTTTTGATGTAAGACATATCCCATTCGATTTCTCATGCAGCAAGAGACCGGTGATCGTTAGTTTCCTTTTTAGGAAACTTCCTGGAGTTGGATAATATAGTGGGTTTCCTTGTGTGATGGCTCGTTAAGTGTATTTTTCCGCTCTCTTATTTCTTTGATGTTCAACGTAACGTTTGCTCCGGTTTTATTTGTGATGAGAGTGACTTGTATTGATTTTATTGATGAGTGACTTGATGCTGCTTTTGAAGTTTCATAAAACTTGTGCTGCTTTTGAAGTTTCATAAAATGTCTGCGAATGTAGGTTAGGTTAATTATCTCGTCAGATTCCTATTAGATGAGTTCGGTAGCTTACCCTTTCTATTACATTTTGCAGAACAATAATTTCAGTATTGAAAATAAAATTGTTGCCACTGTGTTATACCGTTCAGTGTGTGACAAGTGAACTATCAACTAAATAAATGGTTTCTATACACCCGGTAGAGTAATGTCTTTCAAATGGTTTTGTGACAAAAATAAAGCTTTTTTTCATATAAAATCAGTACTATTTATTTGTAACATATATATTGATTTTCATATTAAATTAATAAATAATTTACTAAGTGGTTGACTCTTTAATATGTAATAAGAAAGAAATGATTTTTTCAAAATTTAAACGAATGCAAGACAGGCCGACTGACTAAACTTTAATTGAAAACTTATTATAAATTAATAGCAATAGTTTTAATTCAATTGCTATAGTACAATTTTCAGTGTAGATTTTTTTTCTCAAAATTATGGGCAAAATTATTGGTGAGACAAAATAAAACCAAACGTGCCAAGTAAATAAATTGCTGCCAAACGTCAGGACGCGCTATGTTTTCCGAAAGGCTCTTGCTGAAAAGAAAGCTTCGTTATATAAAATCAGTACTGGTCTTTTTGTAATGTGCATATTAATACTCCTATAAACTGATTTGCTACGAGGTCGGCTCCAGAATATATAATACGAAAGAAATGATTTTTTAAATTTGTGTGAATGCATGAAAAACTGTCTTTTAAATGAAAATACATTGTAAATTAAAAGCAATAGTATTAATTTGAATGCTATAAGACAACTTTCAATACAGAGTTTGTTTTTCAAAAGGATGGACAGCATTCTTTCTTAAATACGGTTTTAATATAAAATTTGATTTTTCTTGAAATATTTTTAAAAACTCATTTATGCCTGTGAATATCCAATAAAATTGGTTGAATTAGAGTTAACAAACTCCTAAAATCAGCATTAAATTCTGCTCTGTAGTTCACGAAAAGAACGGTTTATAAATTGTGTCTAGAATTTCTGTAGGACACATTCTATGCATCTGCTTTTCCGCTCTCACTAATAGTTGCACAGATCCATAAAATATCTTGCCTGTAGAGCATGTTTAGTTACCAAAATGAAAAGCAAATCTGTCTGGGGCATACTTTTATAAAATTCTGAAAAGAAATAAATTTGTATTATAACTATTTTTTTAAAAAATATCTTATTTTTATAAGGTACATATTTTTATTAAGTTCTGAAAAGAAATAAATATATATTATAATTATAACTATTTTTTAAAAAATCACATTTTTATAAAGTTTAAATCATATTTTTATACGGTACATATTTTTATTAAGTTCTGAAAGGAAATAAATTTGTATTATGATTATAACTATTTTTTAAAAAAAATCTCAATGCATAAGTGTGATTTTTTATTGTTAGTAAAGAAACAAAGTTCTAGTATATAGTTCAATTGCTGTGTTTTCTAAAAAGAAATATTATTGATTCATTATTAATAAAATTACAGCTGTCTTCTTATTATCATTACAAGAATATGCAGTTCCACAAAAAGATTCAGGATAAGTTTATTTCTTGTATATAATTGTGTTGAAACAATTTTTTTTTTGAATTTAAAGCGCATTTAGCATTTCTATCAATATTAGTAGATCAAACTTAAAGTGCCAAAATAATAATAGTTTTTTATTGATAGTTTTTATTGTTTTAGAAGAAGTTTGTTAACACAAAAACTATAGAATATTTATTCTGATATTTCCACGAGAATAAAATCCCACACAATAAATACTACCGGGAAATCTAAATTTTGATAACTTCTACTTTCTGCTTGTAATGTTGTCAAAGTTCAAAGAAGACAGTGTTGGAAAGTAGGTGTATTGATTTTTATAATTTGACGTTATGTGAAATCACTCTTTGGAAGTATTGCCCTTTTCTTCAAAAAAAAAAAAAATTCTTTTATCATTATTTTCTATTCATTTAATTCTTGCTTTTTTTCATTCTCATATAATTTCTATTGAAAAGATCTGTCTACTCAGAGTAAAATTTAATAGACGGACGCTTCTAGGGTAGATATTATTTTAATTGCTTGAAATGCACGATGATAGACAAATAGTAGATTAGAATTTTGAAAATATTTTATATAATTTGGTGGTATAAATAAGAGTTATTTTCCCTTCCGCTATTAAGTTTTTTATTTCGTTGATTGTCATCATTTTACACTTTTTAATGATGTAACTACGCATCCGTTATATATATATATATATATATATATATATACTGATATAATAGTAATATGATAAATATTTAATTTTATAATATTACTTAAAATATCAGTGAAGCAATTACAGACTTGAACAATTAAATCATAATTAGAATTTTACTTTCAAAATTACTTTTGATTTCACTTTTTCTATCTTTTTTCATTCATTCATATTAATTTAAGCAAATGTTATTGAAAAAAATCGTGCAGTATGAATTTAGTAATGAATAATGTATTTTTTCTTCAGAAATTTTCAAAAATTTTCGGCGATTCATTCTTTTTATCACTAAAGAATTCGATTCTTCGTGAAATTCCATCAATTTGTTGTAAACTATCTTTGAAACCTTCAAGTTTTAGAGTTTTTAAAATAATTTTCACAATTATAATAGTTAAATAATATAATAAGTTACTTTTTATAGTATTTACTTGGAAGATTTCTTGCAAAGTAATGCTTAAAAAAACATTAATTTTTTATTAATTCTTTTTAATGTACGTACCAACGCAAGTTTTAAATAATTTTTTTCTATATTTCTGGGGGCTTCTTTCTATATATTTCCTCCACTGCTATTTAAGGCAATGTGCAATATAGATTTAATGATGAATTTCTTACAAATAAACGTTTATAAAACATCACAAATTTTTAATTAATTTTTTATAACATAAATGAAAGTTTTGCATTATTTTTTCTGTACTTCTGGAGCTTGTTTATTAATATTTCCCTGTAAGAAATGTGCAACTTGGATTTCATGAGGAATGATGTATTTTTTTTATCTTCTCACAGACATTTTTGAAATTCTTGCCCCGTCTTCGTAGAAAAAGAGGGAAAAAAATGCGTGGAAACATTCGATTCTCTGTGGAATCGATGAAGAGGATGCACGTGAAAAATGTCAAAGACACTGAAATGTGTCTAATATTGTTTGTAGCTATTTTTACTCCCCGCTGTCCTACTTTTCTCCCTCTTACAGGCATGCGAAAACTACTTTGAAAAAGTGCGTAAGTGAAACAAGACTCCTCTAAAATGCCTATCACTTAACAATTCGCTTTCACATACTCGCTTATCCGTTCGCTTCGACTGACATGCGATTTGAAACATGTTTCTCTTCATGGTCACATCTATCAACGTTTCCCGTTGGTGCGGATCGGAATGAGTTAATTTCGGAAATATTTGAGCTATTTTGTGTCCTGGCTGTTTTTCCGTTTTTGCTCCTTTTTTCGTTTTTGTTTTTCAGCTAAAGAGAATGGGAAAATTCTAAATATTCACTCTTGACAGATGAAACAAAAAACAAACTGAATCATTGAAGCGCTCTGTTTCCCTACAATAAAAATGAAAATTGAATTGTTGCAGAACTACACCTCTGAAAGAAATTGAAAATTAAATTATTTAAGTACTATAGTTAAAGAAATAAAGCAGAATAAAGGAAGTCCGTTATTAAAGAAATAAAAGAAATAAAAACTCCAATTTTTTTAAAGTTTTTAATTGATTTCTAATTAAACTTTAATTTCAAGAACATAAACTGCTTCATTTTTTATACTTATCTTGAATTAGATAATATTAAAAAGAAAGTATTTAATAGATAGTTTTAAAAGTTTTAATTGTGTCTAATAAATTATAATTTCAAAATTATACTTTGCTTTAGTTAAATAATCACATGGAAATTACTTCCTATGTGTTTTCAGCAACAAAATAAGTTTCGATTATATTTAAAACTCATTTCTTAAAAATTATCTTAGATTTAAGACTTTAAAGTATGAATCCAGAATATCATTTTTTCAAAAAGAAATCCAAGCTGGGTATAAATACATAAGTATTTATTTCTCAATAACATTATTGTAGAACTTCAATGATAATGTGTTCTGGATCCGAATTGAGATTACTAAAAATATTCACTTGCACATGTGGGGTTTTTGTGTGTGTTTTTTATTAAATACAATGATTAAGAAAATCGCCCACATTTTCATATTTCATTTAGCTTTTCTAAATCATTTTGTAAAATTTCTATTTTTAATCGTTATACAATTAATGTTTTACTAGTATAGTTTATTTTTCAATATATATGCAATTTTCCAGTTTCAAAAAAGTCTTCTTTGGTAAAATAATACTTTAAGCAAGTAAAATGAAATCAATTTTTGGAAACATTAATTGAAAAATTGATTTTGTTGATTATAATCATTAGTTTAAGAAAGAAGAAACGATCTTTTCGTCCATGCATTTCTCTCTATGGTTAAAAATTTATCAACATACAAGCGAGCCTTAGACGTTTCCTTTTTCCCCTTCTAAATCAATTATCATAATTCTCGCCTTCTGACAGCAGTCATGTTTATCACGGTATTTTTAAGGATGGCTTTCTGAAATTGGTAAAGTTATTTCATTAATTATGTTTTTAACAGCTTTATTATTTCGTATTTTTTTATATGATCTCATTAAATGTTATCGTTTGGTTAAGGACTGTAATGACTTTTTAATTCAATTAAGAATTTTGAAAACTTGAGATGCTCATACATTCTGTGTAATTTTGATAACAAATAAAAAAATCTGAGGAATGTCTTATTTTGATTTTCCAATTTTTAAAATACGATTGTACGATGGACAAGTAATTAAATGTTTAATTTCACAATAATTTGAGTATAAAGTTTGGAATAACTATCACGGATATATGAAAAAATATTTAAAGCTAAAGCGTCTCACAATTTCAATTAAAGGTCTTTATTTTTTGAATTAATGACAGATGTTTATGATGTAAATGAAAGGAAATTATTTGCCTTAAATACAAATATCAATAACTTGAGCGACTAACAACCATCAACATATCGCTAAGAAAATAGTCTCTTCTGAAAACATCTAACATTATTTTATAGCATATTAATTATATTTCATAATTTGCAGCATGCTCAAAATAATCAAATTCTCATCATTTCCTCTTTATGAAATAATACGCTTGTACTGAATAAGCATTTTGGTTTTATTTCTTTCGTTTAATATAGTTAAAAATACAAATGAATTCATTTCATTAACTGAAATATAACTTTTGGGCGGAAGTAAAGTAAACCAATTCAGTTTTCTGCCATTTACCATAACAGATTTTATAGCAGGTGGGACAAAGTACAGATTTAAAAAAAATTATAATAAAGATCGCTGATTAGGCTATATAACGAATTTTACGATGTTCATAATACACGGTGTAATAACCATCATTGATTAAGCTAGACAACAGTTTTTTACGATGTTCGTAATACACGGATATAGTTAAAACGTTTTTAACAAAATCTTCGTAAACTTTAGATAGACAATGCTCCCAAACAAGTAGGTTATGTGCAATCCGATGTTCTTCCATATTTATAAAATATGGTGCGTTTAGTGTTTAAAAAGTAGTATGGAAAAGTTAGACGTTGTCATACTAATTATTTAACACTAATGACATATTCTTTATTTAACATCGTATTACTTATTTAATACCTTAGTTGTGCATAGAACGATAGACAGAGAACTCTTTAATGGAATTAGTCGAATATTTAATATAGGTCTACAATTATGATGATAAAATAAAATTCATTCACCTATCTGGTTGGCTTTTTGAGTTACTATGCTCTACGCACAATGACGGAGAGACAAATCAACTCTCGGTTGACGGATATTTTCCATGGTTTCATAGGAGTCTATAGTTTAGACGTAAAACCGAAAAACTAAATATCATTTTCTATCATGAACACTTTTCAGTTATTTTGTTCATAGACAGAAGGACATAATTCCATTTTTTTTTTTTTTTTTTTTTTTTTTTTGACTAAGAGCGATTGATTTGGTCGATACATAGAAAACCAGTCGGAACCAAAGAAAAGATTTTGATTTTATTCATGTTTACGTAAAATTTCTTACCCATATTAGATTAATATCACACCTCCTAATCTATAGTTTGGGTGTAAATTCAAAAATCTAAATATCTTTTTCTATCATGAACACTTTCTTTTGACTAAGAGAGATAGAAGATCAATCAGCTCCAAAAAAAAACAAAAGATTTTGATCTTCGTGTTTACATGAAACTTCTTACCCATATTAGAATTATATAACAACTTTAATCTAAAATTTGCATGTAAATGCGCAAAACTAAGCATCGTTTCCCACCGCCTAATCCATAAATACCTTTAAAAAGGAATAAACAGACTGATTATAGCCCGTTTTTGCACGATCGCATGTCAAAACGGGAGTTAATAATAAAACATTCTATACACATTCTTTGAAATCAGCTATTTCCCAGAGAGAGTCTATTAATTAAGAAAGAACTTGTTTCAAATGGAAAAGACTTCATTTCTTTTCAGTCATTGATTCGAGTCAAGTAATTTATGCTCTGACGGTTAGCCACAAGAAAGCTGCCGATCCATCGAGGAAGTGTAATATATAGCTTCAATCTCCTGACGTTTAAGTGGGGTTGGTTCTTCCAGAAGGTATGTTATTGAAAGAAGCAGTGTCCGCCAAATTCTGCTTCTTGACGGAACATTTCAGTCACCGACTTCCAAATTAAGTTATCTTCAGACTTCCCGGTCGCTTTACCCTAACAGACTGTTTCCGGTGAAGTGCTTTATATCAAGAGCTTTATATAGATAGCTGAAAATGTTGAAAATATTTTCGAACATGTGTATTTATCATCGTAGGAGTTTGCGAAAAATTAAATCAGTTTTCATTTACACTTGGTTATTCAATTGCAATTATTATATGCTAGAAATTAAGTTTTTTTTAAAAAATAATCTAACATTGTATAAATCACTAATTTTTGTTGTAAATTTATGGCAACATTGCAGTTGCATTCAGTTTCATTTACATTTCGTTGTTAAATTACATCCATTATATGTTGATAACAATTGTGAAAGTAAAGCTTTATCTGCAAGTTAAGCTCCGTTAAATTATCTGTAAAGCTTCATCTTTTAAGCTTAAGCTGCATGGAATGTTAGCATAAACCGTTAAACTGCGTTGTATATTTACGGCAATGCTATGCTGACATTTTAGGGAAATACCCTTAGAATGTTGATTTGTATATGCAATAAAAAATTACTGATGTTGAACAAGCATTTAATTATTTACCGAAATAGAAAACCCAAATTATACTAAAGTTTTCGACTTAGAAATATTATCTTACGCTTTGTAAAACACGAAATTTTGATTACATTTAATTGGACAGCGGACTATAACATAAGATAAAAAGGGACAAAAATATGAAATTCTCTTTTTATTGTTTCATCATTAAAATATATGTTTATATTCAACTGAAATGGATTTATCAATAAAATGAATATCTGAAGGGCTTTGAAAAATATATTTTAATGACTTTCTCAAAATGATGTTAGAATTACATTTAAATATCTTTTAAGTGTTCCAGGAGCCTCAATTTTTGAGAAAATGTAAGGACAATAAAGATTTAAATTAAATATTAAAAAAACTGGGTATGAACGTTATGTTTCGAGTTTTCTTTAGTTAGTTAAAAGTCAATATTAGTCCTGAAAAACTTAAAATTCTTATGAAAATTCAGTGCGTGTGCATAAAAATGTTTTTTTAATTTAATATTTTATTGGAATTACAAAATTATACAGTTTTGTTCCAATCAAATTGATATAGAATAATGAGGGAACAAATAATAGAAAAATTTTTAAACAAGTCTCTTTCATTATTTTGAAATTTAAAAAAAAAGTATATTTCTTTTAATTTTTAAAAAATGTTTTGTATTAAAGAGTTTTTTTAAGATATTTGACATAATTATATTTTAATACATATAAGTAAAAAAATTTCATAACTCTAAGTGAATAATTCACAGAAGTGCCAAAAGGAATCCACCGACCCCTTAAATGGCGATGAAAGGATAGCCTTTCGTTTGCTTTGGAGCAACATATTATGTTTATCAGAACAGTTTTTTTATTTTCCATGATATAACAGTTTTTTAAATTCCAGAATCGGATATTTTCCAGAAAACGTTAGGTCTTGTACATTGTAATGTTACAATTTCAGTACACTATTTTTCACTTTCTCGTATACGAAGTATACAAACAGAAAATATTGTAATCATCAAAGAATTCAAATTCGGAACTTTAATGAATCTCCACGTTTCGGAACTCCCTGAATCTGAAAAACACGTTTTTGGAATTATGTCTGTCTGTGAAGGTGATATCTCAGAAACGCTTTGAGGCAAATGGATGCAAGTTGATATATGGTCTACACCAAATTCATAGATTTCTATCAAGTTTTGAACCAAATCCATTCAGAATAGGCGTGCATGCACGGCTGTCCGAATATAATGAAGAACGCTAGTTGGATAATATTAGATATACAGATTTAACATCTAAAGTGTAGATACCTGTCGAATTTGGAACCATATACGTCAAGGAGTTGACCATCTGTCGAGATATGCTTTCATGTCCATGTAAAGGCGATAATTTAAATGCAGAATGAATGAAAGCGATAATGACTCAGAATGACATATTTCATATTAAATATGTGAAATTTAATATGGGGTTTTGTGACTGCAATTAGAGTTCTGCATGAAACTACAGGTTTAGATGACCAGAAAAAAGTCGAAAATACACATTCGGTGTTTTGGAGCTTGTGTAATAATGGCATTCTAACGATTAATCGCCAAACTTGTTCGCCAATGGCATGCGATTAATAATACAATAGCACATTTTCTAGAAAGTGTACGAGAAAGTTTTCAGGAGACCACTCCCGTTAGTTTCTATTCTGAAGAAGTCAATAATTCCATAATAATGAAGTCAAGTTTTGGGGATTTTTGGGTCAAGAGGGGTTAATTTGTTGGACGAAAGTCAGACCACTCACAGAAAAAAATCCCTGATTTGAATCCCTGCCTGAGGGTGACCCTTGAGAAAGTCTTCAGGCCGGATTCATTATATCTTTCTTTTTAGTTTTTTGGCTTCAAACTTAATATTTATTTCCAATATTATTTTAATTTGGTTAAATTTAAATAGATTCTCTTCCCATTCTTAAAAAGTTCTTTGGGAAAACGTAATGATAATGTTCGGGTAAAGTAGATTTAAAAAAGTTCATGATTTACAATCTATTACTATATGCGTTCAGTTTCAAGGCTTGTTTCAGTTTTGGCATCTTTTAAATTTTACACAAGCTAAGTTTCCTTCTTGTAATAAATAATAAAAAAACAGATGGAAATTCATTAATTGCTTTAACCTTCTGTTATTTACCTTCAACAGTTATATAGGAATCTAATTAGTTTACAATTAGTATCACAATGTTAGTATTAAAAATTGTATCTTTAAATACAGTATTTGCTTAAATGTCTTATCTTAATTCCTCGAAAATTCCTCCCTTCCTAACTTTATAGTTGAACAAATGTGTTATATGAATTTTAGGCGGATGAGAGTATTTTTTAGATATTCAAATTTTAAAGTAAGAACTTGTTCGTGTTTTTAGAGCATTAAAAAAAACAAGAAAAGCAACAAAACGATATTTAAATATCCTTATTTATTCAAGAATGAAGTATAAAATCAATTAGATATAAAAGTAGAATTACATACTCATCAAAATAGATCTTTTCTTGCTTCTTTGTGGCGTATAGACATGGCACTTATCTGGGCATGACAACTGTTCCTTATATAGTTTTATTTCCTTCTGTGATGGCCACTTCAAGATTTTGACTAACAGAGAGCTCGTCTTCTGTCATGATTAAAATCTAGATGAAAACATTAAAAGTCAAAGATATATTCTAACATATAGTTTAATAACATATGGCTACACACTATTCTTATAATCTTTATAACCCATTCTCAGCCAGCGACGTGATAACCAAGAATCTATCGTCTGGATAACACAAGATATTTTCTGATATATGCATGATTTTCTTCGATATTCTGAATGCTGGCCAATATTGTGAGGATACCGTAACAATATTGTTGGGCATTTCGTGCTCATGCTGTAAGATCAACAGTTCACTTTTTGTACCATCAAGTACGTCACCAAAATGCTGATAACACATTTAAGTGGATGTATTAGTTAAAATTCATTAATTACAATATAGAAATTAATTTTCTGTTTTAACTTTAATAAGATTAAATTAATAATATATTGCCTGTTATGATGCTTATTTATATAATACATGAGCTTTAATATCATGAATTATGTAACTAAAGATTACAACAGCAATAATATTTAGACGAATGCTAAAACCACAATATTTATTTTTTAACCATATCAACTGTTATAACAAAAATGAATCTTAGATTACCCTAGATATGCCGTGCATACAAAGTGGTCAATGAAAACACTCTACCCTAGATATTGTCAAATTTGATGCACGAAGCACTTAATAAATGGTGCAATAGCAAAAAAAAAAAAAAAAGTCAACCCTGCGTTGCTATTGCAAACCGAATCAAAACTCCTTCTTAATAATACTAGACAGTATTATTCGTCGAATTCAAATTTGTGATGCCATATTCTCCAAAAATGCAGAAGTTTTTTTCATGGATCACTACTGTATATACAGAGTATTTATTCTACTTTTGGCCAAATAACCATAAGAATAAATAAGAACAAGTATTAATAAGAATAAATACGAAAAATTAATATGTATTTCCACTTGGGAAAATGCATTGTATAATTAAAGAATCATATTTTATGTTGTTTGAGCCTACAATTATATTTCTGAAAAACTTACGAAGTCTACTTTTTTTATACAGTCTCCTGTTCCCATAAATAATAGATGGTAAAATATTTTTGATACATTAATATTTTGAATAAAGAAAAGCTGATGCCAAAATTGGCTGAATTATGAAGCTTTGACTGTCACTATTTTAGACAATTTGAATGACTATTTAAAATAAAATCCACTAATCAATTCACGGTGCTTCCTCGAAGTGACCGATGGTATCTTTTGAAATTATGAAATTCAAATTGTCATAAATCGGACGGGTATGAGAAATATGACGCTTTATTGAAACGTTTTGTTTCAAAAATATCTGAGTAAATGCGACTAATATGATTGGGGAAGGCTGCATAAAATTGTAAACATCTTAATTTTTTCAGAAGCATATTTATTGATTGAAAACATGTTAAATATAATCCCGCACGTCACTTATAACCTTTTTCGTACTGGAAGTATATGCTGATCTCTAACAATTTAGAAATGATTTATTGAACTACTTTTAGTTTACCGTAATCCACCTAATTCATCGTAATCCAGCGATGTAGGAGTATCGAGTGCACTTGAACAATAAAACAATGATAATGACAGAAAAATAACAATAATAAAAAACACGAGCAGCAATAGCGATTCAATAAATATAAAAACTGAGCCTTATTTTTATTCGTATAATTAACTGTTACAGCAGTCTTGTCTTTGATAAATACAACAATTTATAAAGTTTTTAATAAATACAACAATTTATAAAGACTATAAATTGTTGTATTTATTAAAGACTTTATGTATTGTTGTATTTATTAAAGACTTTAATAAATACAACAATACATACAACAAATACAACAATACATAAAGTCTTTAATAAATACAAAAATATATAAAGTTCTTATAAAGAATATTTCATATATGCCAACTATATATTTCATTGATTTATATATATATAACATTCCTACCAAAATATAATCTTCTCTGTTTACATATGAACTGCTCCAGCTAGTGGCACAATTCTGGATTAATTTCGTGCACTTCAATACATTTCATCCTGTTTGAGTGACGGGAATAATTTGGAAAGCAAGGCCTCAGGGAATGAGAACAGCGCCAAAATTCCAATATAAGATTAACGGAGCGACAGGCTTTGTAGATAAAAGTTTGTTCAGAGTCCTCGACTTTCTTCCTACCCAAAAGTCGAGGAGGAATTGGGTTTAGAATAAACATCTCGACATGCCCGGAAGCTAATAAATGACATCTGAGAAGTGGTGCAGTATTATAAGCAGTTCTTGTTGACAATGAATAAGAATTCGGTTCGGGTTTCTTTTACATTCTAGTAATGAATGAATTATTAAAAATATGATAAAACTAAGAATGGCTATTTGCTAAAATTGCTAATTTAAGAACTGTTTCCTTTTTTCTTTATCTAAATACCTTTAACCCTTTAAAGGGCCATTTTTTACTAATCATGGTATATAAAAATATTTTTAGGATTGAGATTTGCATAAGAAAAGTGATTCATTTAACTTATTAGATAAATTTGATTTGATTACTTAATTTGGTTAATTAATAATTAAGTAACAAATAAAATCACTTATTTTGTGTGAGATAAGGAACTGAAGAATCAAAGTTTGTCTTACTGAAAAATGCCCAATCTATCCCAATCAATATAACTTCATTCAAAAATTGATAAATTTGGTTAAACAATAAAAAAAATATTGATCAAAAGAAGTCTATAGTTTTTTTACCTTATAAAAGTTATCAAAACTCTGTAAAGAAAAGCAAAAGTAAAAAGATTATTTTTAATGCAAAGTATTAAAACTGATATAAATACTCACATTCTTTCATTTGTAATCTAAGCACAAAATGTTTTATTATTAGTGCAGATTTTTCTTGAAATTTTTATTACACAAAATTTGAAACAAGGAAAATTTCTTATAAATTATACCCTATATGTTTGAAGGTGATATTTTCTTAGATACAATTAAATTAGTATCATGAAAATAGGACTTTTTCTGGTGAAAATACTAATAAAAGTATCATGAAAATAGGACTTTTTAACTTCAGTTTGCATTATCTCAGACTGAAAAAAATGCATTATACTTCGGAAACGGTATCGAATAATTTTATTTGAATAATATAAATTATCATAAATTATGTTATAAAGGAAAAAGAAAAATATTAAAATAGAGCATATATAAATTATATTTCGTAAATTTAAATAAGAATCTTAAAATTAATATTTTGAAATAAATAGGCGAAATATGTACCAAGTTTTTAATTTTGTGCTATATCATCAAAGTATTTCTATTCTTTTCATGGCACTTAGTAGAATGAAATGTGCATATACGTGTATTTTATTTCAGACTGACACTTTCAAAAGTTCACTATATGATAATTAAACTATATATGTATTTAGATTTTATGTAAATGATAAAAATAATTCATTGTAATGCAGACACTCAGTTTTTATAATAAATTTCGACTCAGTATCGCACTTTTGGATCACTTTTTTTATGTCTTCTCTGATTTTGTTGGAATGATTCTAAAAGTCACAGAAATTTATTTCTTGCAACAGAGTTATAGAGAATCCTCTTCCATTAACTTTGTAAGTTTTTAAATTTGCTTTTGTTGAATGGATACTATCCAAAGGTTTCTTTGGAGTGACTTTCAAAGCATCTAGAATTTTATGTACTTTTACTACAAAAACAGCATATCTTTGTTACTTAGTTCCTTAACATTTCGGATTTGCTTTGATTTAATTATTACTAATGCGTACTGGATCATTTTGGAATATATTTTGTTTAAATGAATGCAAGGAACAGATACCTCTAAAGAAACAATAAGATAAGTAAAGTTTCAAAACATCAGTTCTTTGTTATTGTCTATATTTCAAAACAAATTCATAAACAGTTTAGAAAATTAAAATCCTGAGAATGAATATACTTCTGAAGTAGTTCAATCAAGTTAATTGAATTAGATTTCAAATTCTGGACGCGTTTCCTTTCGTTTAATTGAATTATGTTACATTAGTATCCGATTTTGAGGCTATTTTAAGATGGACCTTGTGATTTTGAACAGCGGTATTATGTCGAGAAGACACCTAAGCCTCTTCAAATTTCCGCACCACACCATTGGGTGCACTTGTTTCAATCTGAAATTTTCTTTTTTTAATTCTGACTGAATAAAGTATTAAATTAACTTTTGGTTTGATTATCTTAGCCAAGATATCATCATTTGCGTATCAAAATGTCATAAGTCAAATTTGTCAAAATATTTTATTGATGGAAAAGGTTTATATTGGCTAGTTGAATCTACTTTCAAATTGCTGTATTTTGTTAATGCATGTTGTCACAAAATGTCGTATATTTGTGATTCTAGTTGTTATATCAAAATTTTGTATGCGTTGCTATGTCTGCTAGGTATAATTTTTGATATAACAGCAACAATATATCAAGATATCATATTTACCATGCATGTGGTACATCCATTTGTTTGCCCAAGAGGGCTAAGTTCTAGTTGTAGGAGGCTCTTTGCTTATTATGTATAACCCTATACTCAATATCGTTATGTCATAATTACATTTCCTTTTAGACAAATTGGTTGACTTTTGGAAGAAAGGAAATTCCTGAAATAAAAGCTATTATCATTAGCTACTAAATAAAAATGCCTCTCACCATGCATGTAATTCTATCCTCATGCTTAAAACGTAAACTTCAACGCGCGTAGTTCATAGTTTTACCAAATATTATATGAATCAGTTATTGGTTTGTGCATAAAATATTAAATTATTTTAATAAAGAAACTATTTATGAATATTCATTTAAAGTTAAGAAAGACTCTTAGAGACATAAGAGAAGACTTGCTCTCATCTTTTACTCGGTAGTATGAAATCAAAATCAGCAGCTTGAAATATGTTGGCAGAACGATATCTTGAGTCTAAATTCACGAATTCACACTAGCAGTCAATAATGACATCCAATGATTTCTGATTTCTGTTAAGTTACTGAATTTATAGTCAAACTTTTAGCAAAACTGCAAAACTCCCATTGTCGATTGGAAACTCCTTAACACGTCTACTTGTTTAAGGACTGTATAATATTTCTAATTATTTATATCGACCTACTCGCCATGACAGGATATTTAATTACTGCGATAAAATCTCCATTGGATAATTTGCATATCAAATTTTTATTTAAAGTGGTATTTTCATTCTTATTGAAAATAAATATATTTATTCAGTTGATATAGAAAATTTAGAACTTTAAGAAGAATATCTTATTTGATGAAAGAAAACTTATGTTACTGGATCGCGATTTTAAAGACATTTATATTTTATTATCTTTCTTTTTAAGATTTAATGACCAGATATGCAAGTACAGGATATTTATGAATTTTGAAGTAAAATTTAAGTGTCAGTCCTATAGTTTAAATATTTTATATTTCATTGGAATAAATATTTCAAATTAGAGCTATAAAAACTGCCCAAAATGACAATCAAATATAGTTGCCAATTTCTGTTTTTCATATTGAAAAGCATTTTCTATAGAGGCACTAAAACGAAAACTATCTTATATTTATTTAAAATATTCTATTGGTTGAAATCACTATCTTATCTTTGCTTTAAACACGGTTTTATATTTTCCTGAAATATATAAATTAAGATGGTGTAGCTCAAAAAATTAAATTATTGAATCTAAGATAAATAATGGTGAACCTATTGCTTCAAAGATTTAAGTAAATAAAATTTATCTTCCTTTTTTCTTTCGCGGCAATAAGACCCTGTGCTTTCGATTGAATAACATTTACAAATAGCCTCATTTTAGAAATTTGCCATGCAAATATAGAAGTAGCGCCCATCACAGCTGAAATTGAATGTCCGGTTTTATAATTTTTCTTTCTTATGAAGCGAATGCGGACTTCTTTTCTTTCAAATATATTCACTTCTATATCCTTCCTAAGGATGATTCAGCCTTCTATTTCAACCGAATCTCTCATTTCATATTGCTCAATAACTGTGTTTTATTCTTTCATGTTAATTTGATTGTGTGACACCAGTTCATTTTTATTGAAATGAGATTAGAAAAATTACTTGTTCTCGTCACATAAACTTGTTGCATGAATATAAGTCAGCCACCTAACTCTCCGACCCGCCACGAAGGCACACGGATTTAAACCATAAAAACTGAATGACCGGACGGCCGCAACAACAACATTGGCGGGAACTGTGGTTGAGTCCTAAGGGCCGGCACCGGCCACGGTACGACCCTCCCCGAAGGAAGTACGTCCCGTCATCGATGGGAGGAGTCAGATCCCCCACCTATTAGTGTACCCTCCAGGGTGTCGCGATCCAACCACAATGCCGGAAGCATCTCATCCTCATTTCGAGGTGCCCCCCGGGGGGAATTGCATGAATATAAAATAAAATTTAAAAAGAACGAAAGTCATATAACCTTAGAACAAATGTATATTTTAAAAAAACACAATTTACGGTTCATATTTCATACAATCCTGCTAAATGCATTCTCATGCTTCTTTCTATGGTTTTTGGTGTCTGTAATAGGATTCGAATGGAAAGCTGTAATATCCCAAAATTCATATGCAAATAAATGGCTACTTTATATTTTATGTTATTTTTATTGTAACTGCGCTCACAGATGTATACAAATTGCATCTATGTATATCGCAGATAAATACTCTTAATGAAATATCAAAAATGTCGATTTGGTTACTCACAGTGATTAAAAGTCTTTTTGACATTAATTGATTGAATAGAAAATTCAACACATGACTGCAGTTTTATTACCAGAACTACATACCAAATTTTAGATATCTAGCTTGTTGCACCTTTGAATAATCTTGTTTGACCTCTCAGGAATGGGCAGACTAACCGGCAGTGAACCATTTGATGGAACTTGATACAGATCTTTAAGTCTGATGATAAATCCTTATACCAGATTTCATCCATCTAGCCTTTTATGAGCTATCGTTTCGCATGCACTGGGCTGGATAGGAAAACAAATAGCGTTCCTTGTTTTAATTTAGTCAAAATATGATGTAATACTAAATTCTGGGGAGAAAAGACCGTGTGCGAAATTTTGCTGTTCTATCTCGCTTCATTTTTGGGTTTCTATTTCCACAGGCATGTAAAAAAAATGTGAAGTTTTTTTTTTTCAAGAAGGTCTAAAAATGAAGTTTTTGTACATTTCAGGGGTAAAATTATCAGACGATTAAAGTGATTTATCTTGCACACTTCATATACGAGAAATAATAATTTACTTCTATAGGAAAAAAAGAAAAAAAATGTTGATTCGGATGATTAATTTTTCATCACCTTCTGTGAATCGTCCATTATTTCTGTAATTTAAAATCCTACACTTACTTTTATCCTATTGGTTAGATTAAAATATTGTTTAAATCTGTTTGAAACCCAAGTGTAATATCTGTATTATAAAAAAAAACATGTTTCTCAATTTCATGAATATCCTATCTGATTAACAATTGTTTCAACTTGAAAATAAAATTGCATCTTTTATATAAAGGCTGATAAATTCATGAGCTTAAAATGCCTATATACGAATTAGTTTTTTATTAATGAAATAAAATTCTCTTAAGTATTGGAACCAATGAATTTTATTCGCAATAAAAATTTCTGGGTGGTATTATAAAATTTAGGGTTCGATCAACTACAAAGGTGGATTCGAAAATATATTGAAAGGTACTGAAATGCCCAAATTTCCAGTATAAAAATCGTAATATTAGAATTTCAAAATGAAAGTTTATGCTAAAGATCAATCTGAATCATGTTTGATTAATTATTTTAGAATCTCAATGATATAAAATGAAAGAAATTTCACTTTTTGCCTTTAGCAATCTGAGAGCAATCTTTTAGCAATTTAGTCTATAGTGAGTAGGGTTTTTTAGATGGAGTTTCAAGCAAAAAAAAAAAATTATATCTCAAGAACTACTACAAATTTTGGGATGAAATTTGATACACATATATAAAAAAGCATCTTGGATAGAACTCTTGAAAATTATAGATTTCTATAAAGGGAAAATTCGAGATACTAATGAATTGACTGTTAATTAACTCGGTTAATCAATTTTTCTATCTAAATAAATCTTGATAATTTATATCGACGCGAATTTTGTGAAGATGCGATATTAAATAACAAAATTATATAGGAGTCTTATTATTTTTGTTGACGACTGTACCACAATACTTAAGGTCGCATTATATACTTTAACACCTTTCTATCCTCCCCTTAATAGCTTAACAACATAACAATTTATAAAACAGATGTCATTTCCTATGAAGAATGAGTTTAACAGATGATTAAAATAAAAATTTTACTTACCGTGAATTGCAAAAAGTATAATGAAATAAAAAGTATATTTCAACTTTTATTTGATGTCAATTTTGTTTCTGCCCTGTTAAATATCAAACACCAGCTTGTCAAAATAGAATTATAAACAAATAATTTAGGATATGTCTTATAAAAAATAATTCAGTTAAATCCACCTGAAAATGCTTTTTTTAGGAGAAAAATTGCAATAAGAGTGAAGCAAATATAAACCTTTAAAGTGCAGTGTTACTATCATTTTCTAGAACATTTTTCGAGTGTGGGCGTCTTCGAGTTTAAGTACCTAATCCCTAACTTTAAGTACCTTTTATTCCTTTGTTACGATCGAATTCAGAGTCAAAATCTAGGAAAAAGTTATTTGTTCTTTCCGTTAAGAATCAACAATTTGATAAAATTTAATGTTTCGAATCTTTTTTCCTAAATATTTGCACTAAGGATTCTCAAAAATTATGAAATTATCTGCATAATAATTATACCAAAGAAATTGTAAGATTATAATTTATAAAATTTCATAGATGCATTGTTTAACTTGAAAACACTCAATTAAATTAACTTTTAGCAACCCTGTATGTGGACATTGCCATGCTAGTTAAATTCAATTCAATTTAGTTTATTTATATGTACACCCCGTTTGGGAACAATGCTAGGCCTATTTTTGAAGCACAGTCAGATGACAAGGACGATACTTGGCTACCCTTTCATTCAACTTTCATACCACATCAGCGAGAAGACATTTGACCGGCGATGTCATATCTAATACACATGCACGATAAATCTTTAGTAGAATTAGATAAAAAAAATCTCTAGTTTTCCGGTCCCGCAGCTGAAATATTCCACTTTACTACCAGAGCATTAGACGTGCTTAAGAAAATTCTCCAATATATCTACTCCTAAGCAATCAACCATTTAATTACTATGAATGAGTTATATTTTCGCATGTAAGAAGGATATAAAGACTCGAGATTGCGACAAATAATTTTCGTTCAAATACTTCCGAGAACAAAAAAGGCAGAATTTTTTTAAAAAATTGCCTATCTAACTGCGAATATGATAATGAAAAGCACAATCAGATATGAACTGATTGCATAAATATCGTGAATCTGTTATGAATTTCGGGCCTTATCTATCTATGAAAATGCTTTTATCTGCCAGTGTTATGTAAGAGCGGTAACTGAAAAATATAACAAGCTAGATGAATGCCTGTCGAACAGACTTCCTCAATCACATAACCCTAGTTAAAACCTTTCAAAGAAGTGGAATGGACCGAAAATTATACATTTTAATGTGGAAACATATGAGAATACCAAAAGCCTGGTTTTTCTGGTTTATTTTGTCACGTTCGAGACAAGATTCCACCAAAGAACAGTCTTGTAAGCGGGTCTGGTACACGTTAAATCCGTCGTCGCCAACTGTACTTCCTCTGGTGTTGTGTGGAAGCTTGGAGAGGGTGTGTCAGCTCAGGTGTCATCCTCATCATCTGACCATGGTTCAAAATTATGAAGTCCTTCCCAAAATAGCCTTAGTGTTGCTTTAAAATGGGATGTTAATATAAACTTACTATACTGGTTTATATCGATTTTTTCCCTTCAAGATATTTCACCATGACATCTATTGTTAAATATCCATATTTTTTTTCAGTTACATATAATAAAACACCAGACTTTGTATTCAAATTATTTTTAACTGTTCATGATACATTTTTTATGGCAAAATGCGTCTAAAAACTGGGGAGCATGTGTTTGGGCATCCCTCTCCTTTGAGTTCAGTTACTTCATTTCTTTAATTCATTTGTAGAAAACATTCTTGCTCTAAAGTTACAAACTTCAAAATTTTTTCTAATTCTTCAGATTCCGTGGAAACCTTTAAAAATTTTATCCTAAATATTTTCTTTATATGTAGAAGCCACCAAATTTGTCGAGAAAATTAAATCGAGCTCTTTTCTCAAAATTCTTTTACCCCCTACCCCTGTTGGACTTTAGTTGCGAGAACCTTTTTAATCCTCCTTTGGAACGAAATCAGGCATTTATAATTTTGAATAAATCAGTTAATTTATCTGATCACATATTAGATGTTGCAGATGTTTTTCTAAACACTTACTAAAACTTCGCCTACTAAGAAATTGGGGAAAATAAAGAAATAAATGAAATTTCTTCTTCACTGCATGCTTTCACTCTTGGAGTTCAATTGCGTGACCTGTTTGAATCCTTTGTTTGGATCTAGCTTAGGACTAATGATATTCAAACAATTGCATATTTTTCTGACCATGAAAAAAAAAACAAATTACTGAACGTTTTCCCAAATAATTTTTCTGTGTCAATAGTTATAAAATTTGAAAAAATAAATAAATTAACTATTATCATATGCATGTTCTTGTCTTCTTAGAGTTCAAGAATCTGGCAGTCCCAAGAATGGTCTCCTTTGATTGAGCGATATTTAAAATATGAAGTTTCATTCAAATCGTGTGGCCGAATTAGTCGATGATTATAATACTTTCTCTTCATATACCTAGTATACAAGGAAATAAAAATTTTGATTTAAGTGATTTTTTTTGTCCATATTAGAACAGTTTCATTTTGTATTTTGTATAAATATCTTAAAATAAAAGCAGTCATATTGACCGCAACTCAATTTTTTAAATAAGAATTTTTTGGTAGAATTAAATGTTAAAACAGGAATTTATAATAAATAAATAAACTGGGACTTTTTTTCGCAAGCATGTTCTTATCCTCTCAGAGTGACCTTTTCAGTTGAAATCAAAGGGTCAAGAAGAAGCCCTGATAGATTTGCTTATTCTTCTGATCAAGAATTAAATTATATTTGTCTCTATTTTCTTCACATCCTAATGGCTACCGAATTGTTCGAATTTTTCAATATTTTTTTCTAATAAAATATGCTTGCCCCTGTGAAATTCAAGGGTCTGACCCCTTTGAATCAATTTATGGCGAAATGTTCTTATTCCTCAAATCATGAATAGAACTATGTTAATTTAATTTCCTTTCATATTGAAGGTTGCAAAATCCTTCGAAAAAAAAAAACGAAGCTTCCTTTAAACATGTTCTTGTTCTTTGGATTTCAAAAGTTTGACCCCTTTGAATCAATTTACGGATTATTACTTTTGAGAAATTTTCTTATTTCTCAAATTATGAATATAACTATGTTAATTTAATTTCCTTACATATTGAAGATTGGAAAGTCCCTCGGAAAAAAAATGAAACGCTAATCGAAGTTCCTTTAAGCTTGTTTTGAATTGAATAAACAAATTAATTTTTTTATTCTTCAAACTATGAATAAAACCATGTTAATTTGACTTCCTTACATATTGAAAGTTGAAAAAGTTCCTCGGGAGGGGAAAAAAAAAAAAAAAAAAAAAAACGAAGCCTTTTTAAGCTTGTTTTTGTCTTTTGGTATTCAAAAGTCCGACCCCTTTGAAAAAAATAACGGATTATTCCCTCTGAGAAATTTCCTTATTCCTTAAATTATGAATAAAACTATATTAATTTAATTTCCTTACATATTGAAGATTGCGAAGTTTCTCAGGGGAAAAAAGAAATAAACGAAGCTCCTTTAAGCTTGTTCATGTCCTTTAGATTACAAAAGTCTGACCCCTTTGAATCCTTTTGTTGTGATCGAGCCGAAAGAAGACTTGTTGGATTGGTAGATCCCGGGCGAGGTGGCGCTTGCGCCGTTTCGTTCTCTTCCATTGACGTCCCCTTCGTGAGCCCCATATTGGAGTCTCCCTCAGTAAAGCACGGATGGTGATCGGTCGACTCCAGCGCTTCCTCCCCCGCCTGTCGGGGATCTTCTGGATCGCTCTCTCAGGTACTCATCCCATGCCCGCACATACGAAGGTATTGCGTAAACACTAACACTCGCAACAAACATGCAGTTTTTCGCGAAGCTTACCTAAATAACACTCGACAGAAAAACAAGGCATTTATATGCAGCGCGCATTAAATAATGCTTTTCGCATGCCTTCGGAAACATGACTTTTAAAAAACATCGTGGAGAGGCTATAAGTGCAGTAGGGGAAGGGTTAAGACAATGAAGTGAGGGTCGTTGTTTATTGTTTCTTACTCGCGGAATTTTTAATAATAAATAAGAATTTGTTTGAGAAAAATATCAGCAGGAAACTGTTTCGGTTTCTCAGTTATTTAGTTTTATTAGATGTGCAAACAGCCAATGTGCACGCTTTTAAATGGATTGTTAAAATTACGCACGCTTTTAAACGGAAAGCTAATAATAGTTTCATAATACCTTCGTATTTTTTGGGCGCTTACATTAAATTTTACCATGGTATTACAAGTTTTTATTCAAAAAATTTTTTGAGTATTGAAAAAAAGAATTATTTACGCGTTAGAAAGTCTCCCAGTAAAACAAATATTTTTTTGTATAAGTTATTTATGCATAATAATATGTATAATTCCGAAAGAAAATTCTATAATAATACTACATTAATGATGACAATATATTAATTAATGGGGTTAATTTTTGAAGTTTATAAAGGAAAAGATAAGGAATTTACATTTATAGTTAGAAATCGTTTATATGTTAATTTCATGGCTCCAATCTCATTGTATACAAGAATCTTCAATTCGGAAATATTTTCTTTAAATTCTGAAATGTTTTGAATATTTTTCCATAAAATATTCCGTTGAAGATAATTTTCTATTTAATGAAATAATCGAAACAGTGTTATAAGAAGTTTATTTTTAATGGCTTAAAAATAACATGCTTCTTTGATAAATGGATAAAAATACTGTTTTTCAGTGTGCGCTTTCTAGTTTTCATCCAAAATTTATAGAGATTTCCAATAAATTTTTATATATTCATATAGCAGGCTTCGATAATACTAGTTTGTAAATAATGTTTTATATGATTTTTCCAAACTCTTCATTATTTAAAGGATTTCGTAGCTCATATTTTCTGTTGCTTACGATACAATTCCAATTCGCTTACGTTTATTTGGTTATTTTACGTCATGGTTATTTTTCAACATTTCAGAGTAGACTTTTGTATTAATGTTATTTTCTAGTTATGTCTCGGAGCTATTATTTCGTGAATAATTATTCATTCATGTAGGATTTTTTTGTTAATATTATTTTCTTCCTTCAAGAAATTACTTTCTGAGATTGGATCTTGAATAATCATTATTTTTATTTTGTGTTCTAAGTAGAAAGGCATTCCTAGGTTTTTTTTATTACTAATTTTGCTTGATATTTCGCAGTACATTAAATATAGTGTATCTATCATCTGCATTAGATGCGACTGTTAAAATTTCGAATAAATAGGTTGAATCCTTTGAAATTAATCTAAATCTAATTTTTTATTTTAATCAGAAACTTTTATTCTTTTGAAGGCGTCATTATAAAATCGCCTCAAACAATTTTTCTCTAAAGCTAAATTTTGGGTTGGGTTTGTTCGGTTTCGAAAACTTTCACCACACAAAAAATAATTATTTGAGCAGATAAATCATTGCAAAGTTTGGAATTAATCCTCCTTATTACGTGCAATTGTGAGATTATCTGTATATTTGTTGGATATAAGCGTTTCTTATTCTTAACTAATCATGTCTGATAGCACGTAATCTTATTTTTAATATCACGAACGATGGCTGCCTTTCTCTTATGAACGACTCTTTCCGAATTTATCTTATTCTAAAAATTCCTATAAGTTTTTAAAAAATTTAAATTTAAAATATCTGTGATTTTTAAAAAGTAATAATTAGCGAAGCTTTGAGTTTTTTTAGTCTTGTATGTTAAAAAAAGTTTCCTTTACCTAAAGCTTCAAAAAGTTTTTTTTTCTATTCAGTGTTTATTTAGTAGATTGTAGTATAATATAGGACAAATGCTGTCATTTTTTTCTTGTTACACAACTAGAACTTATGAATCAGCATGAACTATCATGTCTGCTTATAACGTACAAAGAAGAAAAAGGATATGCCATTCTACGGCATGTTGAAGTTAGTATATTATTTCACTTATTACTGCCCGGTATAAGTCAAATAGATTTTTAATAGGCAAACACAGATTACTTAACTTGGGTACTCTTAGAATAGAATTCTACAATACTTTACGATAATGTGATTAAATAAAAAGAAAATCTTTGTATTGAATATTATATTCTATAAAAGTCTTTTTTTTTTCTTTCTACGATTTTAAAATGTAGTATTTTGTTTTTCGTTTTCCATTGCTAATGCATTTTTACTATTCTTCTCAGAATTATTAAATTATTTAGATTAGTACTATATATACTGTAAAGTTATGGAAGAAACTGCAATTCTTTTATTCAAATTTTTCAGATTAAAAATTGCACGTTGGGAGCATATAGTGTGTTTGATAATATTATCTTACTGCGTATCAACACGTTACTACTTTGAAGCCATTTACTTTTCAACAAGAGATGATTCTGCTGTATAATCACCATAAGAAGGATAAATCCTTGAAATCAGATAAGAAATGCTATCCGTTCAAAGCTAAAAGGCTTAACTGAATGAGCTAAAGTTTAATGAAAGCTCTAAAAAGCTTAAATGAAAGCTAAAGGACTTAAATTAAATAGAATTGGAAACTGCAATCTGAATATCTGAACATAAATAGAAATCTTTACATCGTGAATTCAACAGGTTATTTTTATTTTCGTTGTTTCAAATACACGATTTTCTATTGCTACCAGTTTCATGAGTTGGAAGAAAATTTTTACTGGTTGTTTAGAGTATATAGAAGTTAACTTGAAATTCTGATCAACATATTTAGAGACAACGTGACTTTAATGTCTTTGTTTCATGAGCATGAAACTATTGACAAGTCCACTTATTTATAATTGCATATAATGAAAACGAAGGCAGTGTTATCAAAAAAGTGATCCGGAATTTGATTGCAAAGGAGAATAGCATCTTCATGTATTGAATTTGAGAAGTTTTGTTGATTTTTGTTTTAAAAGTATCATTTTTTTCATAAAAGGAATGTAATTAGCAAAATCTGATTCAGTTCTTTGCTGTTAATTTAAGTGCTCTGATTGTTTTAGAATTGTTATTAAGTTTTCTGAGTTAAATATTTTTTAATACACCAAAAAATATTTATTTGTCGATAAATGTGTATGCATATTCAAAATACTAATTGAAGATAATAAAATTTCACATAGCGCAATTTAGGTTTCAGTTGTTTGTTGATAATATAAGGCTGCATGGCGAAACTATAAAAAATTGCTTCAATTATAATAGATTTCTTAGATTTCCAATTAAATAACTTTGACAGCATGCGTTAATTTATGAAAATAATAATAATGTTGTACATATTTTATTCTTGTGAATCATTATACATGCTTAAAATATTAAAGCTTCAATAATTATACAAAGAGTTGGGTTATTAAAAAGTACGCTTCATATTCATAAGCATATCTTTAACGAAATAATTCGAATTAAGGATTCATTTAGCGAATGATTCATTACTTTCATTACTGGTTCATTTAACAAATGATTCATTATTTTGATTAATGATTCATTTGGCGAATGAATGGTATCTAAGTTGAAACAATTTGCTCTCCATATTTCTTTTATAATCAAAGGTAACAGAAAACACAGTCGTAGAGGTCAAAAAGATAGTCTAGTAGAATTTTTTAAAAAATTATAATAAGAATTTATTTAATTATATCGTGCTAGTAACGAAAAATAATGTAGAATAATGTAGATATCATTTCATAGACAAGCAAACATAAATCGAATTGCAACGCTATTTTCAAATAAAACGATATAGGTTTTATATTTTGTTCGGTGACATCAATAATTGCATTCCGCTTTCTTCGTCGGCCAGCAACAACATTTGTCAGATTCTCGCTCTAAAGAGACATTACACTGATGAAATGGAGACTTGGACATGATATTCTTCATATGATTAATAGGCTCTACTACTGAATTAATGTCAGTTTTTTTTAAATAACAACCACTCGTAGATATAAATTTAGTTTTTCTCTCATTAATCTGAGTATTACATCTATTTCTAATAATATAAGTAAGATGGCTTTTGTCTGCAAATTCTCCTGAAAAATTATATAATGCTTTGGTATTTAGTTTTAGCTACTGAACTGTTAATCGATGTGTAACTCGAATCCTGTATTTTAGTAGTAACCCGATTTGTGATCTAATTTAGGGTTAACTATTAATATGATTAATTCCTTATTTTCAGTCTGCATACCAAGAAAATAATAATCATAAATAAAGGAGTAAAAGAGGTAAATAATGTAAAAGCAGATAAAAGAATTGAAATTCCCTTCCATCTCTTTAAAATGTTATTTTTTAATAATTTTACTTTATATTTCAAATGTGCAATGTAATGTATTTTAGAGCGCTTAATAATACTCTCAATAGTTGAAAAGAAAGTATTCATAGGTGCCTAGTATGAACATTCCTATGACTTCTCTCTTATCTCTTTTTTTTTTTTGTAATTTTTATTTTCAAACAAAAGTTTTCAGCACGAATTTGCATTGCCTGTATTCATTTAAAGAACTATTGCATCACGGATATATTCAAGGAGATTTATATAGCCTATATAGCATGAGTAAATATATTTAACTATATTAAAGCACAAATGAAGAGTCTTCACATATTTTAAAATGTCAGCGTTTTTGGCTAAACAAAAGAGGAACTTAACTTACGCCACAAATATTTCATTAAGCATCCGAATTTAAATAATAGATTTATCCAAGACATCTGAAATGAATGTGTTGATTTCAAGAACTACATTTCTATTCCGTTGCGGATAATTAATAAGAGTTAATCCGTATGCAACTGTGCCAAAGCACGCATAATAAAATATATTGATTGCTTTCGTGGTGAAAATATTTATCGGCAGAGAAAGGCATTTACTAATTAATTAGAATTTATCAGTACTCGAGAACATTTGGATAATTAATTCTGTATACTGATATTTAATACGAATTCGTATTATTGGGTTGTTCGGAAAGTAATTTCGTTTTTTCCCGACAGAGGATTTAATTGTATTTTTTTGCGCCCAACTTCACTTTAAGCTGTATAATTTTTATATGCTTTGAGAGCTCATATAGCAAGGCTTGTGTGTGAAACATTCCAATTAATTCTACGCAGTAGTTTTTGGTTGGTGCCCTTTTAAATATGGAGAGCGATAAGCAGCATTTTCGGCATATCTTACTGTTGTACTACAGAAAGGGTAAAAATGCTGTTCAGGCCAGAAAGAAATGGACTGATGTGTATGGAGAAGGTGTGTTGACAGTCCGCCAGTGCCAGAACTGGTTCGCTAAATTTTTTAGACGGTAAAACCTTCACCTCAAATGAGGAGGTCAAAAACCACCTCGAACAGTCTTTTGGCAGCAAAGACCAAAACTTTTATGAGCGTGGAATTATGCCACTACCAGAAAGATGACAAAAGGTGTTGGACCAGAACGGCCAATATATAATTTAATAAAGTATTTGTTTATTATACGAAAACTGTCTTTCATTTCCACAAAAAAAAAAAAAAAAAAAAAAAAAAAAAAAAAAAAAAAAAACGAAATTACTTTCCGAGCAACCCAATAGAAATTAGTATATCCTAATTTGTTCCAAGTAATGTTACGAGTTCATAACAACTGTCATTACTGCTGTGAAACATTCGAATTAAGTATCCATTCTGTCCATTATTCATAGAATCGTGGATTGTTTTCGTATAAGTATTTGAAATAAAGATTACGACTTTTTAAAAAATCTATATTATTGAATTATTAATATTATTGTTTATTTTTTTATTCAAAATTAACTTAATAAAATATTAAGGTACATATTCTTAAAAAAGAATCTCTACCTGAACTTGCAGTTTTGATACGTAGAGACATCAGGTATAGAGATAATTCAATCATTTAGAAGCAGTTTACTATATGTCGTATTCCAATAGCTTTTTTTAAATATATTGGTTGATAAAGGGAAATTAGCATGTCAAAATTAAGTTCTATTTTTGTTGTTAACATATACGTAACTTAAATCTTTTGCTTATAAAGATATTTTATCTTTCTGTCTTAGTTATAGGTACCGTAGATAGATCCTTATTACTTTACATTACTTATTACTTTACATTTTAAACATCGTTTCTCAAAATGCAAAGTGACTTAAATGATTAATTTTATATTTGTTTCACTCATCTTCAAATTAGTTACTATAAATTATATTTTTAAACTTTATAATCTCTTTGGTTTAAAAAAAATGAAAATAATTAAACGTAATAAAATAACTAAATGCAATTTAGTTTTGATGGCGATAGTTGCACTGAATTTTAATTGGACTGCCATCTTAATTCTACATTGAGATGAAATAATAGAATCATACTTCAACTTATTGTACATTCACCATATTTCTAAACTGTACCAGTTACGACCAACATCGCATAACTATCACAACCACCTTGATTTGAGAATATGAATTTCCTTTTCTATATTCTAAATAAACGATTTCTCTTAAACTTTTATAATATTTTAGTTGAAAAAGAATTTCGCGATTTAATAAAAGAAAAAAAAATTACTTTTTGATCCTAAGGCCACAGTTTCAATGCCCACTGTGCTTTTAGGATCAAAAAGAAATTTTTTCATCTAATACCTTCAATGTCAAAAGCTGATAGAATTGTGACTTTTTTTATTTCAGTCATTTAATATAGAATATCAACAAATGTTAGGAAAAGGGATTTTTAGCTGCTTTTAAACGTTTGTTCCCTCTAGGCATTCTTTGTCGTTATTTTGGATTGATACAGATGTTTTAAATATGTTTTTAGTATTTTCTTTAGATGGAGTTTTATGATATTATCTAAACTTTAAAATGTCCTGTATGTCTCGTATATTTAACTCCAGCTTTGAAACTTTACTTGTTATATAAGCACATACGGATAAAAGTTTGCATAAACAAATAATTTATGAATATTATTTTTTGAATTTAGGATCTCGTGTATTAGTATTTCGAATTCTTAAAGAAAAATTATTTAATTCTAGAGTTGAAGCCAGAGATGTAATTTCAGTAAAAGTTATTTCAACCTTTCTAAACTACCCTTACTTTTATCAAAGAAATATTATCCATTAAGAAAATAAAGTTGTTACACGAAAACAACTTGACTCAAAGTATTAAGTTTAATCATATAATAAATTTTGAAATAAAATCTTTAAATGAATTTCAGGTTTTTGATATTAAATATGCGATTCGTAGCAAATTATTAACATATGTTTAGTTAACTTTTTTAAAATTAAAAACCTTTTTTAACATTCATATTTCAATTGGAGAAAAGCAAATAAGAGTATTAAGAACAAAAACTTTGAATACTGAAAGTATAATAAATAAACTTTAGGAATTCTTATGACTCTAAATTTTAATGTATAATATTTCTCTATACGACCTAAATTAACTAATGTATATACATAACCTCTTTAAGTCTCTTAAAATTTATGGTTTATTTGAATCTTGTAATTTTTCTTTAAATTCTCTAGAGAATTCACTTTTACGATAATACATTTCACGCTTAGCAAACAATTTAGCTACAGTGAAGCTACTTCGTTAACATATTAAGTATATGCCATACTGATTGTAATGTTAATGTACTTGCAAATCTTTTCTGAGACAATTTAAATTGGCGAGACTTTGAAATAATTGTATTCGAACAATTCTAACTTTAATTGAGGAAAATAATGATTCTGCAGATGAGTTCAAATAAAAGTGAAAAGTCTTTCGATAATAACAATTTCTGATTAACGCATGTAAATTTCTTTCACAGAAATTAATAGAAATATTCCTTGTAATTAAAACTTTGTTCAAAACGATCCTCTCATTCATAATTCATAATTTATAAAAGTAAATTATTAGTATGTCATAAAATTCAATGCATTTTACACTATTATCATCGATAATATGTATCATACTATCCAACAATGCATGCATTTGACTTCAAAATCCTGATCTATGAATTTCCAGGGATCTATTCAAAATCTTTTTCATAAAGAGAATTCTCCAGATTCTGGTCGAATTAAGAGAACATGCTTAAACTAGGAATTTCTCAATAAGCTTTAGATCTATCGAAATATTCTATGCAACTTCCATAATACTTATTTCATAGATAAAAGAAAAACTTTAAAGTTATTTTAGATTTTACTCTTTCTAAGAGTAATCTAGAATCTTTTGCAAAGTAATTTAGTATACGTATTGGATATTTTGCTTGTCAAGGAAGAATAATAATGCATAAATTTTCCCAATGAGGTTAGAAAAAAATAAAATCGCTTTATCTAAATATTTCATACATTTGGTTTCCTTTCCTCTATTATTAATGCAAAATATATTTTCAATCAGAAAAGTTGCCCTCCAACATAATAAAGAAATGCAACAAACTAGTCATTACAATAAATCTAAATTGAATAAAATATAAATGAATAAAAGTAGATAACTATAAACATACCTGAATTTACCATTCTTCTATTTTGTATGTGACCATTTCCAGATGCGATACATTATTACAAACAACATGGCATTGGTTTATACAGAAAAAAATATTAAATGTCCATAGATAGTTGATAAATTCAGAATTACTGTTCACAAATTATAGGCCAGTTACATTTGTATGCTACTACATATATTACAATAACAAAACTCACGCATTTGTTGTGGTGAAAAGCTATCCGATCGCCGGAACCTAGTAAAATCCTATTTTTAAACCAAACAACGCACGCGGTATGATGAATGAAATTGTCATGTTTTTGTTTGCAAATGGGACTTGTTTCTAAGCAATTAAGCCATTCACAAGAAGTACCACTTCCTTGGACATGTCGATCAATAATTGGATGGCACTCCTAACAGTGACAGGCATTATTATGGTTTCAATGCACGACTTGACATTTTTCACTATGTACATTACGTTTCGTGACATCTGTGCTATGTCTATTAAGAAGTTCTAGAGTAAAGCCTTTCAGCTGATGTTTTCCTGAGTATCTACAAATCAAATATGTCAATCTTAAAGCCTAGGAGGAGCATTATAAATAAAATTTCTGTGGGTCCCAAAATAAAGAAGCCTCTTCATATTTTGATGAATAGTATTAAACAAATGGCTGCAAAATTAGCGTTTCCTCATTAATTCTTGGCATTTCTTCTCTGGTACAAAATGTCGCTCCCCAGAAGAAATTTGATTGTTTGTTTTGAAATAGCGGAAGCACGAATATTAGAAATGCCTAATCATGCAGGAGGCTATTTTACTTTAGAAAATTTAGTATAAGATCCATTTTATATACACAGAGCCACATACTTCCTAAAATAGTTTTCAAAATCTATTTTCCTTTTTAATAAAAATTTCATGCAAACAATTTGATAATCTGAGGCAAATGTACAACAAATCACATTCCAGAAATATACTGCGATGGCAATTTAAATATGAAAATTTGGTCAGTAAATATTGCATAATTTCAATCACCCGAGTATCTTTGAATTCTACTCTCAAACTCATGAATTGACGTAATTCCGTATAAATTCAATTGTTTAATGTTATGATTAAGCAATTAAATAAATTAATTATTTAATGTTAACAATTAATAAAATTAACTACTTAATGTTATGATATTACAATTCAGCTATTTGCTGGTAAACTTGAAGAAAAAAAAAGACTATTTATGAATTACAAATTTCGTATTTTTTTTCATGAAAATTTGGTTTTGATAAATACAGATATTGCTTCTCAACTTGTTAGAAGAATCTCTATCTCGCGTTCACAGCTTCGTTGTATCCTCTGTTTGTGGTAGGCAGTCAATGAAAAGCCCAGTGATAGATGTTGAAGTACGATCTCGCATCTAATAAAACACTTCTACCAATAATGATCCTTTTATTCTTGTTTTATCTTGGCAAAATCTCTTTGGTAAAATGGTCGAACATATATTTTTGTTAACTCTTGAAGATTGTGCAGTATATTTTCAAATTTATTTTTCTTTTCTCCGTCTAAATATTTTTGTTATTGGTTATTGAGCATATTCATAAGTATTCGCAGAATTTAAGCAAAATAAATAATTTTAAATCATCCTTAACATTTCTTTTTAGTGTATAAAATATATGTATAAATTCTGAAATAAAATAAATGTCCAGAATAAATTCAATATATAAATTCTTTGTATAAAAAATAGAGCAGTTGCATTATCGATATACACACATTTAACGTATTCTCAATACACCTTTCTCTCATAGCTTACAATTTTTTTTATTTTTACAAGGGAGAGTTATAATATATTCATTTTCCGATAAATTGATTTTGGATTGGATTCTAAAACTGAATAAGTAGCTTAACTTTGGCTTGGATATCTTTTTAATATCCTCGAACGAGAATTTTTAACTCATTTTGCTAACTTAACAATACTAGTCAGGTTTATTCAATTAGTATTTATCTCAATGCTAAATTTAACTTTAAGCTTACAAAGAATAGTTGGTTGAGTCCTCGCAAATAACTCAAATATTACCATTTTAAGATAAATATTTAATCCTCTTTCGTAATAAGCATGTGTTTCCGGAAGTGGGCGTACTTTTTAAAAAGAAATTGCGTCATTTTAATTTATAATTATTTAACAGAAACATTTCTTTCATGGTGTTAGTAAATGAGTAAAAGTGTGGTGTTTTCTGCGAAATGATATAGTGAGAATAATTAAAACTTTATCAATGTAGACATTATTTAAGAAAAATTAAGTTTATAAGGTTTTCTCTTTTTTGGATGGAAGTGGTTTATCAAGTTTTTTTTTATATTTGTATAGACATTAATTTCATAAAAGGATCATATATATTTTATGAAAACTATGCACATTAATTAAAAATATTTTTATCTGTTTTTTCTCATTTCCTTGACTAACTTATGCAGAATTATTTAACTGATATTTCAGAATGAGAAATTATGCAGTGTATCATTAATTTCGTTTATGCGTCATGTCATATTCATTTAAGAATTTTTTTTTTAATTTGTACAGAATATATTCACAATTTACATGCATTTTTTATTTATTTTTGCTGACTTATCTCATTTATTTCACTTCCTTACTCATTTTTACATATAATTTTATTAACTTTTTTTTCTCAGTTAATGTCTTTCCTTACAGTTTAAAATTATTTTTACAAGATTCTGCATCGTTTCCTACAACATTTTTCAGACTTGCATAACTGGTATTTAAGAATGAAAAATCATGCATGTAAAAATGATCCCTTCTATGCGGGATGGTGTCTCACTCATTTTTAATTACTCGAAAAATTAAACTGAATTATTCATTTTACACACATTTTTATTTATTTTTGTTTTCACTTATCTTATTTCATTTAAATAATGAATGCATTTCTTTTTATTTCAAAATCTCCTTTCAACACACACACAAAAAAAGAAACTTTAGCATTTTTGATAAAATAGACATCTTTGTTGACTTTCGTGAAATAGAGCTGTCCCTCCCTGGAAAATATAAATAGATTCAATCACCTAAGAACATCCATAAGATGTTGGAAAAAAGTTTTACTCTGAAATGAGGTGCAATAAAACCAGAACTACCGTTTAAGAAAACAACAACTAGTATTATTATATTTCTCTAAAACAACACTAACTAAGGAAAACCCTCGTAAATTCACTGAGAAAAAGCAGATCATTGGCTTGGTGGTAAACATAACTGAAAAAAACTCTATTTTCGTAAATTGTGAGGCTTTATTTTGGAAAGCTTAACTGCAGTTGCGTTTTCAAACTGGCACTTATTCTGTTCCGCATTTCCAGTTTAAAAAATTGTTTTTAAGGCTGTTCAAACACAACGATTTTTTTTTTTTTTTTGAAAAAAAAAATCTATTTTTGTGATCTTTACAAGGTTTCAGAATGAGTTTACTGTAGAAATAAACATAGTTCTAACCTTCAATGAAAAATTTGTTTTGTTTGTATAATTGGGTCTCAAAGCAAGCAAATGGTTGTACCTTTTATCTTTAATTTTTTTTTCAAGGTGATGGTTAAATTTTTATATGGCTTTTTAGGAAAATCGGAAAATAAACTGAAAGTTATTCTTAAAAGAATTGCTTATTAGTCTGTTAATGCAGCTTTGTTAATTTAAGTCTACATAAAAAAAAAATTCCTCTTTGAATAACTGAAAATATTAAGTGATATAAAATTCAGTTTTGCAAATAAGGCCTTTTTTATATAGGAAGAAGATGCTTCAATATTATTTTTATTGATATTTTAAATCTTTTAGTTAGATAAGTAAAACATCTAATTGGTTAAAACAAAATATACATTTTGATTTTGAATCGTTTGTCTTGGTATTTATTTTCAGCAGACCGTATTTCGGCATTGTTACTTGAAAATAACGTATGTCAAATATGACAAATTATTTTATCTATGTAAAATACTTCTTATTTCTTCTATTACTTCTTATTGCTTATACTTCTTAAGTTGCATCTACTCTCAAATTGTTGTATATGATATGTGACTGCTGTTACACAAACCGCTGATGGTTCCAGCTGTTACAGGTTTCACTGTATATGGTTTTCGATATAAGAGCTTATCAAATTTATGAAAACCTCATAGCAACTTCAAGAAAATAGAAATTGAATTTTTTAAGATATACTTATAATAAATGAAAGTAGAGAAAATGTTAATTTACGCAAAATGAATTGAATTTTTTAAAACAAAATGATTGCTAATAGTTCTGACTTAAATAATTATTGATGGAACAACATTTAAAAACTAGAAAAATATTCAAATAAATTTATATTTTCGAAAATTAGCTTTATATAAAAAATACAAATTCGTAATTTTTTTATTTAAATAAAAACTGCCAAATTTAAGTGTCCATATAATTTAAGATTATATACGCGCAAATATTCTTTTTAAAGAGGAACGATGGCTCGTATTGAAATCTATTTCAGCCATTTTTGTTGAATTTTCTCTTTTCTTGATCATATTGATTTATGTCTGGAGGAAAAGATTTTCTTCTTTCAATTGCCGACAAATATAAAGGATGGTTAAATGTCAACTTTGCAGTTTCAAATAGATTTTATACATTGAAGAAATATTTTTTATGTTTTAGATGAAAAGATGTATCGTTTTTGCAAAATTTTTTATTAAAATAAATTAAAATATTACTGAATAGAGATAAAATTTTATATGTTGCCGAATACTTTCCATTATATTTATTCCTAGCTCATAAATATCTCTTCTGAAATTTATTTTGATGGTACATTGTTTACTTTAGATATCTAGGCGTAAAATTTTCTGAAAAATGGTTTTGTTTATTACTGGAGATTAACATACCTTTATTAAAATGTATAAAACTCACTTAATATTGATGAAAATATGTTATATATTTTTGAATAGTTTGTTTTGGCATTCATTCTCAGCTCATAAATATCTTAACTGCTATGAGTTCTGATTCAAAATATCTTTTTATTCTGAAATATTTATTTTTGTTGTTCATTTGCTAAAATTCATGAAAAATCAATTTAATTTGTTAGTTGCAAGAACAAAAGAATACTGAAATTTTCACTAATGATGACTCAATTTAAATTTTTATTATCATGGATAATCATTTTTAATTATTACCAGAGTTTTACATTTAGAAGGATATATATAATATATAAGCCGTTATACCAACGGCTACGTTTACATAAATTTATTTTTTTATTTTTATATAAGAAAAATGAAAATATAAATACTTCTAATTGATACAGAAAAATAATAGAATTGAAGCACATTACGTCTGAATTCATTTTGAAAAACTGATTAAAAGTCAGAAAATAGTATGATAATAAAATTGTTGTCGCTGTAAAAGTTAATTTTTTGAATTTTAAGATGATAAAAACAAATTTTTTTGCGGTAACTTCTTCCGAAATTACTGCGGGAAAATGTAAAATCTCTTAACCTCCATTTCACCTCCTTTAGAGGGGTGTAGAGGGTTTTTAATAGTGCAGTTAATCCCTCGAGGTATAAAGAAACATGTGTGTTAAATTTTGTAGGGTATTGGAGGGACGTTGAATTAATTGTTTCAATCAAACAAACAAACAAAAGGACATTCAATTATATATATATATATAATATAAATGCAATGACCCTGCTTTTTTGTAAATCAAAAATAATTTGAAAATTTTAAGCATCATTAACATCGTTATATTTTCCACTTATTAACATATATATATTCCAGTCTTTCCTTATGCATTATACACAATATGTTTGTGTATGGTACTCGTTATTGATTCTAGATGGCAATACGATATTTTGATATTTTAAAACTGAATTATTCATTGATTAATCAAATTTAATTAAATTCGCTTACATGCGAGTAATTCCATGTGTTTTATAATTGGGGAAATAAAATACATTAAAGATTCAGTAATATCTATAATAATGAATTAGACTAAAAGGTGAAAAAATTTAAAATAAATTTTTTTTCTGAATACACTTATAAAAACGCGTTTTTATTAAATTCTTTGTAATTTTGTTGCACAGTATTTGTATTATTGCATACCTTCTAAAGTAATTGACAAGTGACATTGACCGGACAGCAAAAGCATCGCAACATATGATAACACCTAGCTGAGCGATGTATAATTACACCCATAAGTATTCTTTGGCTATTCCTATATATTAAATCAAAATTATTCCTATAATCAAATATCTATGAATCAATCAACTTATTTTAATTTAATTAAAGTTCTGCTAAAGATAATTGAAATAAGACATGAATTTTTCTGTTTTCAAAATATGTCTATTTTTTTCATCTAAACTTGTTTTTCAAACTAAATCAGCGGTGAAAGTTAATTTTTACTTTTCAAAGAAACAGATAAAAGAAGTAGGCTAGGCTTGTTTACTGTTGAATTTTCGTAAGGAGGTTATATTCGCTTGTAACTAATGAAATCAAAGTGCTCTCAAAAAGCTAGTTTGTAATTTCTCACATTAATTGAATGTCTTTGTTCAGCCTTGTTTGGTACGTAAATTATTTCGTCTTTCTTTCATTTAAGAGGATAAATTTAAAATTTAGCGCTTTTCAAAATGTGAATAAGAAACGAAAGATTTATTTTGTATTTATGAACGACGTTTCAAAGCTGATACTCTGTATAAATTGTTTTAAATTTCAATTTTATTTGCATTCTGTTTATAGTAGTCAGCAAGCAATGTTATTATTCAATGTTATTATTCAATCAAGCAATGTTTGTTTATTCATATGGAGACAACATCATTTAATAATCAATGAAATCGAAGCGAGTATGTACGAGCTTTAGAACCGAAGCAAACACTGTTTGCATTTGTATGGTTTTCGCATGCATTCTTAATTTTTACTCCTGCTTGAGTGAAAGTGAAACATACTATATTTTATTTAAGTGCTTATAAATATTTTACTATGCAAAACAGTGCATGCAGGATAGGATATACCTGATCCGATATTAACCCTAAACTGCGAAATGAGGCATAACTACATCATTCATATTTTCACCTCATTAATCAAAATTTAATCAGTTATAAGATAAGTATTTAGTTCCTATTCGTTCTTAATTTTGATCCTTTCTATAAGATCAATTTATAAAACTTTCCTTCCAACAAATGGAAATATGTTGAGGGCTTTTTTTTTACTTGATATTATATTCTTATTGCATGTGTCTTAATATATTTCACACGGACTAATGTTTGTGATTTTTTTAAATGACATATAAAAATAAATAGTTAGATGGAAATTTTGTAAGAAATACTTTTTCCTTCTTTTTTTTAAGTTGTAGAAGGGCATGATTTATCCCGTGATTTTATTACATTTATGATAATTAGTTGCTGAAATGAATCATGGAATGAGTTCGAAAAATTTGCCAACATGCTTTTTTTTCTTATATACCTTACACTTTTGTCGGCTGTTCTTTCTCATCAGGACTTAATAGCTAATTTCTGAGAAAAATTGAGAGGGTTATAGATAGTTATGTATACTTCTATTTGAAAAAATGCTTTAAATGCGCAAAAAATCACATTTTAATGTTTTTCAGCAAATAAATCAATTGTAGAAAAAAAATTTAAAACAAAAAATTTATGCAGCCAGCCCTGTTTTCCAACAATTTGAGTAAATTATTCTTGAAACATTAATTTTTTAAGCAAAAAATAAAATCAACTTGTCTGCGACCAAACGAGCCAGAGCTATAAAGCTTTCAATATCACTAGTTTAGATCATTTTAATAACCGTCTAGAGGAAGATTGGAGAATAAACGGGTGGCTTCCCAAAAGGTTCCCGTTTAGTGGCCCAAAATAATCAAGTCCAAATCTCATAATTCAATCAGTTTCAGTAGTAGAAGAGAACTTATTTGCTTAAAATCGTAGAATGTCAAGATTTTTTTATTAAATATTACTAATAGAACTGAGGATTGTACAAAAATTCAAACACTGGAATTTTTTAGCAGTATATTTATTGATTCAAAGAAAATAAAATATAATCATTTAAAGAGATTCTGTAATCAAAAGTATATTTCTAACAGTTTAGAAATAAGCTACTGAACCACGATAGATTGAACTCGTTAAATAAAATCACACAGGTGTTATTTTAAAATAAAATATTGCCCAGCATAAACAGTTATTTAAAATTATAACATTGTGTAGTGCGCGTAGAATTCTTATTACTTTTCTAAAATGTATACAAATCCCAGTTTCTTGCGAACATAAAGATAAGTTTTGTTGAATTTTGTCTCTAATTTATTCAGCTCTGATAAATCAGAGCCAAGCATAATCTTCAGAGTATAAATTTCCGATTGAGCTCCATGAGCTTGATTACTAAATTATGTCCTCTGTTCGTGAAAGCATTGACAGTGACAAATTGACCGAGACCCTTATCTGAGCATAAAGGAGCGTCGTGTTTCTTTGCGATTGCGCATTAACGCCGCGGATGAATCAATTCCCGCGATGGAAGTCAGACAAAAGACGCACACTTTTCACGCATTAGTGAAAGAGTGCTTACTCCCATTTTTTGACTTCGTATTGTGATAAGAGAATAAAGGGTAGTATTAATTTGAGAACTTATGATGTAAGGTAATTTTTATCTACCACTGACATTTGTAAAGCTCCTCCCTCCCCTTCTACCCCATAAATTTAGTAAGATAACGAAGTAAAGTGAAACGTTTACACAGCATCGTTTGATAATATATTTTAATAGAATTTTCCTAAATACACTATCGCTTTAATAATATATTTTGAAAACTTCCCTAGCAATTATCCTTATAATTAAATGCTAAAAGTAAGATAATCTTAACCAAAAAAAAGTTTTTTAAAACACAATTTTACAAGTGTATTTAACAGCTGAATTATTTTCATAAGATAATGAAAAAATAATTTTTAATCTTGACCAGCTGGTGCCAATGGAATGGAATTGAAATTTACCTTAGTTAATGATTAAGTGATAGTTAAGTTCTGAAAATATTAAAATAATGCATTGTTACTAAGCATTCACAAGTGTATAAAGATTCGATGCTCCTAGCATTTCAGAAAGTGAGTGAAAATTAATTTATAAAATTCCATCTTCAAAAATATATTTTATGTCAAATTAAACAAAAGCGTATAAGATTTTTTTTTTTTTTTGTAATCAATCATCCGATCAAGCAATGTTCAGATTATCAGAAGCAAAAATTGCCCTAGCATTCCAACAACAGTGCATTCTGAAAAGTTACATGATAATAGTTATTGGTAAAAGTAATTCAGCGACTGTTTATGTCAATATCTTTATCAGAAATCTAAGAAAAGACGTGAAAGTTAATCCTTTTTTCAAAGGGATTTATAAGACAAAAGACTAATTCACAAAATATTTACCATCTCTAGCAAATAGAAATCTCGATGCTGCTTTAATCCATTTGCTTATAGATTTTCATATGATTTGCTAATTCCATTATTACTTAAATAAACAAGAACCAAAATATTCACATTATAACTACCGCATGTCTTTTTGATAATATTAAAAAGAAGTCTTTGCTAATCCTCAAGATTTATACTTCTTTCGAATAACTTAAACATTACCAAGCGTATTATTTAATGAGAACCCTCATTCTTGATTTTGTCATTTTTAAAATCTATTAAATCCTATATATCTTTTAATGAACAGATTTTAAATACAGTCAGCAGGTTTGTTATATATCTTTCCCTGTAATCTACAACTATTGTATAAATGAATTTGTACTGTACAATACGCTTATATTGCTGTTCCAAGATATCTCAATTTCTTGAAATATTATTTTTAACGCAGTAATAAATACAATGGTTCTTCAGCCCCAAGATTTTGATTAAAAAGATAATAAGGTTTTCAAGAAAAACAACTTCAGTACTCTTTATGGAGCACGAATTTTTCTGCTATGCTGTTATCATTGTGATAATTAAAAAGATTAAATCAACATGGGGTGAATTAAGAGTGTTATAAGAGTGTTGAATGTTTATATATTTTTCGCTTGAAAGAAGATCACTGTTACATGAAAAACTGAAGAGAAACGTTCAAAGCTTGCCTATTTGCTTAAGAATAATAGAGCAAGAGCAATAACAGAGTCTGCAAGACAGCCAGACTGCTCTGACAAGTGGTTAATGTTGAAACCTAAATTGTAGCAATACTTCTAAATGAAACGTATTTGATTTTAAATCTTTAAAGCAAAAAAAAAAAAAAATATCGTATTATGGTACTTTTCCCCCCGAGAAATGGATATGAAATAAATTGTAGGAAAATGAAATTTAGAAATTCGATTCTTTATTTCTAACCCATTTGCATCTTTTTAATATTCTTTATAGAAATACAGCGCCGCGACATCTGAAAGCGAGCTGTAATTCAAATTTCGTCACATTCAAAGTTAATCAACTATTGCGAAAGGCGCTCTAGATAAATAATCTGTTTATGCATTAGTTCTCACTTCTGCTAACGGGGAAGTATGAAATCATATTTACACAGTCTGGACTCGTTCGGTTTAAATTTGGATTGCAAATGATTTCGTCTCCACAGTGATGATTGCTTGAGAGTGTTACAGAAGATGGAAATTCTGAATGTTCTTTCTCCCCTTCGTAAATATTTCTTCAACAATATATTTCTCTTACAGTTAAAATACAAAAAAAATCTTCTCATAATAAGAGTAATGAAGAATTTTGTAAAATAAACAAGAGAAATGAAAGTTTTAGGATGAAATGTTTACTGACATTAATATTCTAAAATCACTCTTGAAAATATACGATTATTTTTTAGACTTCTTTTAAAGTCATTTTTTGCCTTTCCTTTTGAAGCTTGTTTAATTTTTTTTCTTTTTAAAATCATGTTATTAAAACAAATATCGAAAATATCCCCGTATAAACTTGCGAATGATAAAAAAAAAAAATCTCAGAAAATTAATCATTTCTGTTATTTTTTAATGACACATAGCTATTGTATACATAATCCGTCATCTGTTGTTTATGCAAGTAGTGGAAATTTCAGTTATTTTTAAAAAAGAAAACGATTTATTCGCTAATGATAAATAACAGCTGAAAAAACAGTCAAAAATAACGAGTGCAATAGTTCAACTGAACTTATTTGTTTTTACCCATAGATTTTAAAATGTATTTTCGCAATGATGTTCATATTTACAAAGATAGCCTTTTTTTATCATATTTTTGTGCTAACGTATACAATGATTCATAGTGAAAAAAAATAGCTACTGACAACTGTTTGATATTTATTTACCTGAAAAGAGAAAAAAAAAAACTCTATTTTCGTTTTCTCTCATTAGCTGTTATTTCTAACAGTTGGACTTATTTTTACACTTCGTTAGTGCATACAACCCATTTAATAAAATCTCAGAAATGAAAAGAAAATATAAAACTTACAAATCAGGCAAATTTGATAGCTTTTTGAAATACAGTTTAAAAGCAGTCATATTCATTTAAACGTAATGGAACAATATATTAATAATGAATCAAAATTTAGGAAATTTATAAAAATATTCTTAGGATGTAAAACTTTTATAAAGAGAAAAAATAAATAGAAATAAACATTTTCGTAATAAAATGTGTAAAAAGGATGTTTTTCGAATTCGTCTTTCTCTATCAATTTTTTTTTTCATATTTGAAAAATCATTACCTAAAAATAATACCGAGGTTCGAATTGGAATGTTTTAAATGTGTTATAAAAAGCATACTTTACAACGACAATACTGAATACCTATTCGAAGGCTGTTTTTAACGGAGCGCATGATTTTTATGTGTGGTTAGAAGGACTATACGCCTGTCCCTGATTCCCAATTCTACAAATGGGAGAACTTTTGACCTTAATGTATTTAATCTACATCGTATCTATGCACACGGCGAAATTTTGCTGTTGTCAGATCTCATACTCGTGATCTGAGATCTGATATTATTTGGCCTAATATACCAAAGAAAAAAATTATAAAAATAATTTATTGTGCGCAGTTCTATGTCAATCTTTAGTGTTGTTCTTGGATTTTATTAGTAGTTCATAAATATAACTTCTTTATAAGTTCTTCAGTAAACAAATCACTCCAATTTATTTCTATTTTCAAAAGAACGCAAAAACAAAAAATATTAAAATTAATTTCTAATTCGCTTCCAATTTTAAAATTGAGACGAAGTAAAAAGACATCTGCATATATTCTTAAAACAAAAACATTTTTCATTATGTATCGAAATATATCGCGTACAGCATCATTTTTATTTAAGAAAATAAATTAAATGGTAATTTATTTCCTTGAAAGGAAATAATTTCAGTAGAAAGTAAAAATAATTTCGGACGAAATGAGTCAAGTGCATATGTTTTTTGTTTTTTTTAATCCATATCATTCAAATGGTGAAGCCCTTTCCTAAACCTTTTTGACGTGATTATTTTTTAAACCAGAAAAAGGGATCTAAAAATCTTCTCTGTATTTGTATGAGAGTATGTACACATGAGTTTCATATGAGAGTATGTACACATGAGTGTTTTGTATTTCATAAAATAGTGAAGAAAACTGAATATATATTTTGGACACCTTTTTGAAAATAGATCAAAGCAAAAAAATTGACAATGAACTACAATATCAATAACAGGATCTTATGCTAAATTTTATTTATCTAAGAATAAGTTTTTGAAGAATCATGTTTACATACGTAGGAAAGTACAGACCATTGAACGGACATTTCAAAATTTTATATATATATTTTAAATACTAAAGATAAGTATTCCATTTTATAAATCCAACTTCTTACGTTTTATAGTTATCGTACCAACTTTATTTCAGACAGATCGACATGCATACTTCCTGAAAATGAATTTCCTTCGAAATTTGAAATATTTCTACAAATTTAGTGTTAAGTCCACACATCAAATCTCATCCATCTAGCTTTTGAGTTAATGTGTTCACAGAAATTAGTCTGTGGGATTCAGTGAGGTCTGAAAACCGGAGATTGGTCAAAATCTCAAGTTTGAATCTTTAGTATATTTCATATACCAGAAAGCGAAAAGGTTTAAAAATTCTTCGTTGTTCGTTTATCTTGAAGAAAAAGAATTTCAATAGATCTTGCTCAAGAAACATGGTAGAAGTTTATTTGAATTTTAAAAAGGATACAACTTTCTTCGACTTTAAAAGGAAAGGAAAAGAAAAGTTATAGATTTTTCATATATAACGGAAAAACGAATTCATACTTCCTTTGACAATCAGTTGTGATTTATGATCGAGATTCAAAATTTTTATCATCTTTTCCTTCTTATTTTTGTCCTTTGCATTCGTGAAATATGATGCATTTGATATTCATTTCATGTAGCAGAAAGAAACTGCTTAAATTTTGAATTTGAGAGATATGGTATGTGAAAACGAGCCATAAAAATTTGTCTGAGAAAAATTAGGTGTTGAAAGTGCATTTCTCATGAACTGTAAAAAATAAATTCATAAATATTTTGTCACTTACCAAGGTATATTAACAAATTCTACATGAAGAAAAAAAACGAATTTTATTCAATCAATAACGAATATATATATAATATAATATACATCTGAAACATTTTGTAAATCTTGTGCTTAGACCAAATACGAAAATATTTCAAAACTATTCGCTATTTGCTGCAAAAATTCATTTTACTCTATTTAACAATTTTTAAACCTATACTTACAGTGTGAGTTTTTATTTTTTTCGAAAACAGACTTTAAGAACATTTAAAAGCTATGAAATAACATTTTTTTTAAACTGCATTTTCATTAAAAATCGGTTCAAAAGTGAAAATTTTATTTAATTTTTTTTCTACTTTATAGCTTTTAATGTACAATTTATTATTATAATTATCATAGAATCTTGAAATCATTTTTTCTCAAATTAATAACTAGAAAGAATCAAGAGTAGCATTTTTTAAAAATTATTTTTTAAATTAAAAAAGTGATGCACGAATTCAAAAAACCAATTTATAAAATTTTAAATTAGACAATTAATTAATAATTAAGATCTGAATATATTAAAATTGTTTGTCATCCAGAACACACCTTTATACAAAATTTCACAGCACATCAGGAAATGAATGCAAAATTTTTGCTTTAAAAACATCAAACAAGTGGAAGTTAAGTAAAAAGAAATTAATTTGTCGAATTTAAAGAGTCGAAATCATTTTGTTAATAGATGGTTTTCACCAAGGCAAGATATTTTTAAAATCTTGATCTTGTATTACAATAGGGGGGGGGTCAAATTTATCTCTTAATTTCATTTACCAGAGGAATTTTATTAAATATATTTAAATTATTGTTTCTGAAATTAATAAGCTTTTTTAATTAGAATTATCTGAATAAAGATGTGAAGTAAAATTTTCTTTTCACTGTTCAGTAACAAAAAAAAAAAAAAAAAAAAAAACTTACTTCCTCATAAAAATCCCTTAATTTTCTGGAAAAGCAGACTTACTGTCCAAAAAGGAATATAATCTTTCCAATTTAGCGCTCAGATAATTAAAAACAAAATTTGATGTCCAAATGCAGAAGTTTCCAGAAACGCAAGGGCAGTGTGATATCGATTCTCTGTGCTAAAATTTTACCTTTTCTTTCAATAAAGTCTCAGTGAATAATTACCTGTCTCGATTCATTCATACTAAACAGAGTAGCACGGAAGCCCCACTTGTAGCAATTGAATCATTAGGGTAATTTTTATTATTACCAACAGTGTAATTTTGGGAGAGTCACTCCCACGTGTTTCTGAAACGGATCAATGGAATCAACGTCACAACGCATTGTAATTTAGGTGCTCTCGGTACTTTCCGAGTATCGATTCTCAGCCTCATTCTTATTTGTTGGGACTCATTACGTTTCCGCTGGCGTTGAAGGGGGGGATCGTATCGGTTTTGAATCAGGAATTCAATCTGGCATTCAATACAAACTTGGAACTTCGTCACAAGAAATAAAATTCCTAACGATTCGGTAGAAGAAAGGACTTGAAGCAGCACCAAGAAACGTTCCCTAACTGAAAAATTTTACATAAGAACTTAAAGCAAAGTTATTGAAATTGAATTAGCATAAATCTGCTTAATGTATGTGCACTGACCATCTTGGGAAGTTTCTTTAAAATATATTCAAGTCTAGAGTTAGAATTTATAATGTTAGAGTACAATTTGTTATTATGTTTCTCAAATTCAACATTTTTTTTTCCCTTTGCTATATTTAAACTAAAAGTGCAGGAATTTTTACTACACAGTTTTATTTAATTTAACTTGTTATATACTTGCAAAATGAAATTTCGAAATCTTTCTTATTCATTTATTGATGTGCTAGCTAAAATTTTGCATGTGTATGTATTCTTAATTATTATACACTGTTTTAGTACATTCATAATTTAATTATTAATCAAACGATAAAATTAATTAAATATTTATTTAATATAATTAGAATCACTTGATAGAGAATTTGAGAAAAAAATTTATTTCAAGACTCCATAATATTTACAATTAATTATACATAAAAAATTAAAAAAGTGAAGAAATAATTATGAGCAGTATTATTTTTAGTACACTTATAAAGATATGTTTGTAGAAACTGTTTTTATTTCAAATCTTCATTAAAACTTTTCAAGTTTGCTGGAAAAGTAATTTTAAAAGCTAATTTTATATTAATGCGATGCAATAGTATAAAAAAAGTGATAATAGCTGCATAGATATGAAAATCATAAGCATAAATGATGTGTTTCGACAAAAGTGAATATTTTATGTTGTAAACAGTTTTTCAAAAATATTTTGATTATTTTTCTATATAATTTATAAAATTACATCTTTATTGACTTAGAGAAACAAAACCAGACATGTATATTTCTACTCAGAAAATCCGCCAGTTGTTGATAAGAGACTATTTTATGAATTAGATTTTTAAAAATTATATATGGTAAATTTGTGCAAAAGTATGAAGAGTTTATGCAAGTATCTTTGCCCAATGTAAAATTAATAATAAAACCCTTTACTTACTTTAAACCATTACTTTACCCTTTACTTTTAGGGTAAATATAATAATTTAACCCCTAATAAAAGGCAACTGATTTTCATTCATTTTTTTCAAAAAAAAATCCATATATGCTTTTATTATTCATTTTAAACGTAAGCAGAGAACGGAAAGAAATCTTCAAAAATATTAAACAAGTCATTATTAAAAAAGCACCTCTTCACTTTTCTTTGTCTATTATTGTATTTGTGAATAATCCCCCTCGATGCCATGAAGGAAAACATGTATCTTATGCTTGATAAAATTTTGAAATTTGATTTTTGTTTCCACATTTTAAAGGTAATTATTTATATCCTTTATCGCCTATGATTATTTAATTCTTATTTCTAATTTTAAACCTAAAATTATATTTGAAATAAACGTATAATTATTAGAATAATAAATACCTGCAATAAATAACCTTTAAATTTATTAAACAAGACCGCCGAATCAACTTTTGATTTCAGTGCTATTATGATAGAAGAATAAAATGTTATCATTTAGAAACTCTATACGTAGAAGAACCAATGCAATGAATTTCCAGCGCAGCCGTATTCCTTTGTTAAAAAACGTTTTTGAATATGTTGCTATAGAAGTATTGAAGCAATCATTTGAAATTACAATTTTAAAATTGAATTTTTTATTTCTGAAAAATACATGCGATTCCTTATATTAAAGTTAAATGTAATTAAATATGTAAATGTCAAGTTTTTTTTGTTCGGAAATCATAAAATCACTAGAATCCAAGTAAACATATTTCAAGTGATTATGAATAGTGATTAAATGCTCAGTTTTCGGTCTAATCTCTCACTACACGTAATGAAGATGAATTCGTGAAAACCATGGCGGGATTTATCATTCACTACCTCAACATTATGTTGTGGTATGTTTCTTATAAGTAAAAAAATTTTTCCCACAATTTTGATGTAATGCATTTTTTTGTCTATTTTTGTATCATCCTTCATTTCTTCAGAAAAGAAATTTTTAAAAAATTATAATACATTATCAATTAAGCACATGATTTTTTCAGCATTCTTAAGGATTTTATTCTTTCCGACCAGCGGCTGCAATTTGACATTCTCAGAATTTTTTTTTTAATAATGAACAAATGCCATCATTTGCAATCATACTACACTTACATATTCCTTGAATGTTAACACGATCTGGATATAAATGAATAAACAATAAATCATGTAAATTAATTTATCTGAATGAAAAGAATAATTTTATGCATGAAGTGCAGGAGGTCAATGACAGGTGATCGGGATTAAAAAATAATAAAAAAAGAACATATTAAACCTCTTTATAAAATTTTGAATATAAATGTCTGCTTGCCGTATAGCAGACGATCACAACATACATCGAACTGGCAGATGTTAAATATGATAATAGGCTTCTACGAATTCATTTGAGTGAGTCGGCAAATTCGTATTTGCTCTCAGACGAACGCTGAATATGTAATCATTATTCAAAATTGTTGTGTTCATTACAGTATTCTGCAGCATTATTTCAAGTTTCTATTATCTCCAACATAATTTTTATCTCTGTACTAACAGCTGAATTTTTGTCGTTTTAAAAATCATTATAATTTAGTTACACATATGGAATTTATAATTTTTTATTTGATACAAGAAAGTATTCAAGAGGAAAAATTAATTAAATAATAGTAGCTTTTTAATAGGTTTTGGTTAAAAATTTAATTTATATATATGGATATTCGTTTCTTTTTATAGATGTGTGCAATTGATTTAAAGTTGCAAAATATTTCTGATGCAAGTTTTGACAAGTGAAAAGAAAATGCGAATATTTAATACTATAAATCATACAGTTTTAATCAAAAAATAGAGGCAAATTATTGCATTGCGTAATGCGATTAATAGCAAATTTCATAACTACAAGCCTAAATTTCCGTTTAAGATAGATAATTCGTTAAAATTGTCTATAGATTTGAAGGATAATTTTTTGTTGCATTAATCTTTTTTTAGTTTTTTTACAATCTGGTTAAAATATATTTATCAACTATAGCTCAAAATTCTAAAAAAAAAATCTTTCAAGTTTCATTATATTTATCTTACAAGATTTAATGAGAAAATATTCATTATATTTATCTTATGGAATTTAATTGAAAGAAAATTTGTTATATTTATCTTAGAGGATTTAATTGCGAGAAAATTCTTCAATTTTCTCCTAGATATTTAAATGAGACTGAAATCATTCACTTTCTATTAAAATAATATTTAATTAGTCCTCAATAACGCTTTTATCGCAAGTTCAACATAGAATGCAATTTATAAAAATGTCCTATGATTTATCTTATTCCTCTACGGTTCTTATCTTTATCAATTTGTCAACATACATTTATTATTTAGAAAAGTAACTTATTTATTTAATTTTTGATACTTAGGCAGTAAATTTCCACTAAAATGAATTTCTTCATTTCAATCATAAGCATCATCCGAAGTTAAAAAGGATTTTAGTGAAGGTTTTCGCTTGGAGATGAAATAAATTGCTTTAACGTGAGCCTCATACAATGGATCCCGAAACGGCAATAAGCGAGATGCATCAGTTCCATCATCGATTACAGTACGTGAGGAGATTTTTTCTGAGGAAGAGCGATGAATTTCGTTGGGTCTAATCCAATAAGAAAGCTCTCGACCAACAACAAAAACGGGGTGACATATGCCGAGAAATACAGAAGTTATTTAGGAATTAACTTCTGCATTTCTCAGCTTTGTTATCTTGTATGTCAAGCTGACGAATCATAATTTTATCTTTCAGTAGTTGTTTCTCTTGAGTACACTAATAGAATGTCAGAATTAGTAGCAAATCTTCTAACGTAAATAGTTTTCATATAAAGATTCTACGAAATCATTCCTGTCTTATAATGCTCTTATAAGAGATATTCTTTTTCATTTCGTGAAAGAAATGCATTTTTTGTCCGATTACTTTCTATATCTTTTGTAATTGTTCAAATAGTTGCTTCTATTACCACGCTGTTTACGAATTCGAAGAATCGTAACTTTATCGTCCAATAGTTATTTTTTTGAATATACAGAATTAGTTTGTAAATAGTTTTCATATGGAGAATCTAGAAAATCTTTTTATATCCTTCCAATACAAAATCTTTTACTTTTCTAGAAGAGAAAATAAATTGCTTTGTTGTTATCTTTTAAATGTATTTATTTTTATTATTATATCACTTACAACCATATGAATAATAAATTTTTAATACTGTATTTAATTCTTTCGAACGATAAAAGCACGATGGCATCATTATTTAGCCATATTAAAAACAGTTTCATACAGATATTAATGTAAAGATTCAAAATCCCAGAAAATTGCTTTTCCTTTTTTATGTCCTGCTAATATATATTTTTATTGGGTTTAGCTCTGGATTCTTAAAAGCCATATTAGAAAAGAGCCATTTTAGAAATATATATATTTGTAAAAATTCAAGGGCATCATTATAATAATACAGTATTTTTTCTATGTAGCAAAAAGCGAAGCGAGATACCAGTTACTACGTTTTTGTATAGAAAATAGCTTCGACAACATAATGTAGAAGTTATAATAAAACATGTACAAATATGGTGATTACAGAGTATAAAAGTGACTATTTCTGTCAAAAATTATATCACACTCTCATTAATGCAGTACTATAATATAAAATATCATTGAGCATAAAGCTATTATAATGGACATGTGACACACTTAAAAAAAGAAAGATTTTCAAAAAGAAATTGAGTATTGTTCATGGAATAATGCTCCGGGATATCAGGCTAATAATCCAGATCAATGTAAAATGCACCGAGGCTATGAAAACTTATTACCGGAGAAAGCGACGATTTTGGTAGCATAAGGATAATAATAAAGTTATATTTTAAAAATTATTTTGAGGAATTTAGCTCCATATATGTCATTTTAAAGTGAGTGTTATAAATTATATTTAATGACTGTGTATCTGGAATTGACTAAATAACTGAATAATAAATACAACTAGTATTGTATCAACATGATTTGTTTTTTCTTGTACAAAAACATGGGAAAAAAAGAACAGATCTTGCCCTTCATTTCGCTGTCATGAGGCATTTCGATGTGCATTTTCGAATGAAAAAGAATTTTTTTTTTGTCTTAGAGTTTAAACATTTCTATTCGTTGTTCTGCTATTTTGGGTGATATAAGCAATTCTGAATTTGTAGTTCTGGAGAATTTAAAGATCTCTTCTCTTGAACAATTTTTTCGTTATATTCACAAATATAATAACACTTTAACAAATATTCATCGTATTTTGAATTAAAACATAACTCATTTAGTAATAAACAGAATATATATAAACATACAAATAGTCATCTGCACACTATAATAAAGCAACGACTTTCAAAAAGGCATACATTTAAGACATATAATTATATCTTAAATGTTCTTAATACTGTCTCCGGTCATTGGGTTTGCCATTTGAATAACTTCTGAAACTCTAATACAGATCGAAAAAGTATTTGAAAATGCCTTTTCCTTCTTTCACTCTGACAAATAACCCCTCAATAAAATTCTGCCGACAGACGATAGCCGGCTGAAGGCTTCAAATCGATCACCATGGTACTACTAAGAATAGAAGAAATGTCGGTAACATGACTGGACATTTGAAATTCCTTCATATAAATGCGAATCAGTCTGAATTCATTCAGACTGAATTATTGATTGTCTTTTTTTTAATGTTTTTTATTTATTTTCTGAGGAAACTGAAGACTTAAATTCATCTCTTTTAGTCTTTTCATTTCATTCTGTTTCGCTTTATTTCTCTATAAAACTCGAATCTTACTCTTTATTGATATATCAATAAAACTTCTCACTTTATTTCATTTAATTTTCTCCAGAACGTATTTTATTCGGGAAAAAATAACAAAAAACTTCAGAATTTCATCTCAAGAACAGTTCTTTTGTATCTTGTTTAGTACGCTTGTGGTATTGAGACTCACCGGTGAACCACGATGCCATTGCTTCAGTACCATGGTAGAATTCTTCATATTATAAATATGTTATGAAAGAAATCTCGCCTCTCTCTTTATATGGTTACATCATTAAAATTTTTACGAACTATTTTTCTATGAAACTGTTCCCTTGTGTATATTTACCAAGTGCTAAGTTTTGAACTACAATTTAGAGTGTTAAATTACCAGAAATATAACAAAATCAAAATAATTAGAATATAAATGTAAAAAATTTAGCACAAAAATAATGAAAATTTTCAACACAATAAACTTGTCACTACAAAAACAAATGCACATTGCATAACAACAGTAATGCTATTCAGTTAGGATTGACTATTTTGCATTGCAATAATTATTTTAATCACATTCAGATAAATATAAATATATCCTTACTGTATTATTTTCAAATATTAATTTTACCTTTAAATGAATTTTCAGTTTTAAACCCCCATTAATTTCTAAACAATGGCCACTATAGTTAATTACCTCCTAGATATTAGAATCCTTAACTAAGGTTTCATTTTAAACATTGAGCTAAATATGTATTCTATGAGCATAGTAAAATACCTTACTTTAATGCAGAATATTAGTATAATTCAGAATGTTTACAATAGCTTAACCTTTCGCATTATACTGGCGCCGCTACAGAATAATAGGTTAGAAGCATACTTTGATCTTAAAAACATACAATAAAAATTTTCATTCAAACAACATACAGACTTTTACTGAGATCACGGCTACAAATTTTGATCCTAAATCTTTTACAGAATTTTATCGCCAAATGCGATCAGCAAATTAATATAAGCATAACTGATTTTTCAATGGCAAAAGAGAGACCAAAAACTAAGATTTTTTTAAACCACATCCGTAAACAAAAAATGCTTTTTTTTTTTTTTCAAATGTCATTTTAATATTGACTGTTTGCACTTGGCGACAAGCATCGATTTCACTCAAATCCTGGTGTTCAACTCGTTGGCTACCACGTGACTCACCCCTGATTCCCGCGTACTATTTAATTAGTTCAAACTTATCATCGACTTAGATGATATTTCTCTTCTATAATTTAAAGATGGCAAAGAAGGGGTCATCTAATAAGGTAGATGATCCAAATCTCAGTAGCAAATCATAGCGGCGAATTTGTCAATATATCTACCAATTAAACAACAATCTTTTATATTAAAAGGAATATCTAAATTTAAATGAGAAATTATCAAATAAAAATTTAACTTAGCTTTGACGATAAAAATTAAAAAATACCACATCAGTAGACAGAATTATATGTATCACCCAGTATCCTCGCAAAGGATATACTCAGGAGATTTTCCTCAGTATTTACTAACTCTTGTAGCCGCAGTCGATGTAGAAGCCACCCTCTCCAGGAGATTGCAGGAAGAGGAATGATAATAACCAATCACTGATTGCGGTTAGATTCTCCGATATCAGGTGGGCAGTTGGAGGTAACGTCTACGGGAAACCCGGATGAGAGCGCTCGCTTCTATAAGTTGGAAATAAGTGACAAAAATCGCTGTCGCTCTATTTTTTGCCCACTCGTTCCATCCCAAACTGATGGACCAGGGAAGTGGAAATTCCTGTTGTCACATTTAACTGCAAGTGTCATCATGGTTTTCGAAGAGATGAAATGTCTCTAGTTCATAAACAAGGTTTTTTTTTCCCCAACAAAATCTTCTTTTTTAGAAAATTTAAATATTACTTTGTAAATTCAAAAGTATGACACGTCAAGATTGATCAAACTGAAGGACTAACCAGTTAACTGCTTTGACCTCTGCGGAAAATGCGTATTTAAATTGTGTCGCAAAGATTTAGCGATGCCGAGTATACTCCTCAAACACAGAGTATGTGTAATATGAAATTACGTTGTAATGATATGACTTTTAATTTTTTATTTCAATAATCACATTTATTTATTTACTTAAACTAACATACTTTTTTGCATATGAACGGAACGGAACGGAACGAAGCATAAAAAATTAATGTATTTTAATTTGCTTTTAGAAAATGGTATTGAGTAAACCATGGTACTAAAGGATCCTCATCATTTTATTATCAGACGCACCAATTATTGAATAGTCTAAAACAATTTGATTGCCTAATTGTATCTGGGATGACTAAACAACACAGCGATACATTTAAGAAAAACAATTTATATTATATGCGAAATTTTTTTATAATAATTATTAATAATCTTTTATTTGTTTCTTTGATTTCGACCTGGCCTCAAAATATTTTAAGCATCTTGAAATTTAAGGATATGTTTGAGTTTTTACTAAAATTGCAATTCAAACTGCAAATTGCCACTACTTATTATTCCTGGCGAATAAACTCGTAAAAACGCAAAATGTTATACTTTTTCCAGGGCGAGTATATTCGTCAGAAACAGTTAACTGGTTAAATAAAAACTAGTAAAAAATTTATCAAATTTATTAGCTTAAAACTTTCCTTCTAGCAACCCTGAGGGGAATCATGAAAGAATGACGATCCGGAACAATAAGTACCTACTTTCCAGGCGCATAAGACAAAAGGGGTGAAACTTTAAAGGTCAGGAGATCAAATCAAAGGATTCAAGTTACTTACTCCCAACAAAGATACTGCGACATAACCGAAATATCACTTTTGCCAACCGGGGTCTAAAAATTTGAGGAGGGATGTTTCATGCACATTTTTGCAAAAACCAGGTGCCACAAGAAACGGGTCGATAACAGAAGTGAGAATTTTCTTTACAACTGAATTCAGACGAAAAAGCTTCTCGCTTCTCCAATAAATATAACATTTCTCATTAAATTTGAAATGTAGCTATATAAAAATGTAATAAAAATGCAACTTTATTTAAATTTCGACAGGGAAGTAATTGAATAAAAATAACAGAATAAGAAATTCATTTATGATTTTTGCCAAGGAAAAATTGGTTGAGCAAAATGATGGAATGCATGCGAAATTCAATCAATCTTTAATTTTAATCACCACATATTACGCTCTTTATTATTTACTTTTATATAGTTTGATTTGTTTTATGTGTGTAAAGTTTAAATTTTTGCTTCACTCATATTTTGATGTGCTGGGCTCTAAGATATTTTGCACTCGTTTTCTTTAGAGGGCAATAATATTGATTACAATTAAAATAAAAAAATTCTAATTTCTACTTTTTAGTTCAATAATAAAAGTATTTTTTTTAAAATTGTTTCTGTTGATATTTTTACAATATATATCACGCTTTTTTTTATTTTGCTAAAAAACGGTATGAAATTTGTTACGATTTTGAAATGATAAGCATATTATTAATACATATGGTAAAGATAAAAAAAAGGATATCAAATATAACGATAAATATAAAAAAGGAATGATTGCAGATGCTTGAGATGGAGGATAAAAAAAATGAAAAGACTTCAGAGAAGAATGAAAAGTTAATCAGCATTTTTTTTATAAAGCCCAAGATCACTATTATTTTCTATTTAGCCGTTACTTCTCAACTACTAATTTTTATCACAATTTTATCACTAAAATATCGGAGGAATAACTTATCAAGCTTATCTTGCATTTATATAAAGCCTTTATATTATTATTTCTATAAAAAAGCCATAATAAACAAAAGTCGCAATGAGAATAATCGAATAATCAGAGCTGAAAATATTCAGCCATTGCTTTATATTCAAGATTATGTACATTTTTTTTATACTAAAAATGATTGAAATACGAATCAAAAGAAAATTCTTTTTGCTTCAACAAGTCATATTAGTGAAATTGAAATAGCGCTTATTATTTCATAATTTGAGAAGAATTTCAAGTAAATGAGAAATATATAGATTCCGCTTATGCGACTTTTTGCCAAATTATAAAAGGTATTAAGAAAATTTTAGTGCTATACAAGAAAAAACATTCTCATTCTTTTTTATGAAAACTATAGTGGATAAAAATAAATCAGTCCTCATAATAGAAAAAGTAGATCTAATCTTCAAAGCCAAATGAGAAATATCATTCAATTTCTTCTAATTTTCACTGCAGTCAATATAAAGACCGATTCTGCATTTCGCAGATAATTGTTTCTTTAAACTTAATAATAAATATTTTATGAAAATAAATGTTAAATAGACATATTATTATTTCATCGTATTTAATAAAATTAATTTTGTGTATTTAATAAGATTTACTGCCTCTATATTAGAAGCTTATGCTATGCATTTAATAATACTAAGCTTTTACGCTTTAAAAATTGTTTTCATATTCCAAAATTGTAATCAAAATTCTGTACTAGAACTTAACAGATTCTGATGAAAATATTTCAGATGCTTCCTCTTTTGATTGGTAAAAAACCATGTACGATAAACCGAATTCAACGTCATTTGTTAAGACTCTCACTTTTCCCATCCAGTTATAATGTGCAAATTACTTTTCATCCAATAATAAAAGATCACGATTTGAAAGCTCTTATGATATTTTTTTTCTTGAATGCATTAAAGTACTTCAGTGCTTTAATTAAATATCTTAAAAGACTTTCTATGGAACTTGTTAATTTAACAAAACTAATTAACACTAAATTAAAGATTTAATCTGCTCTTTCTATATAAAGAGACCAGTTATAATATGTGGATCTCTTTATATCTAATAATACATTTGCATAATACAAAAATCCTTATAAATGTTAGGTTTTTGTATTATTTAACATAATGAAGTTCTTTAATAAGTAATTCCTAAAAGACTTTCGATGAAACAGCAGTTCGAAGATTCTTGCTGCAAATGAAATAAGGATAAGGATAAAAGAAATAAGGATAAAAATATTTTTATAAATTTTGTAAATTCTTGAGATACGTTTCAAATAATATTCTCCACAAAATGTCAGAACAATGTTCTTTCAGATAAAATGACTTTCATAAAAATTCGTTTTTTGCAATAATGCCAGAATTTCCAGAAAATGAAGTTTAAATTAAACAACTATTTTAGTATAAAAATGTTAATCAAGATATATTGACTTTATTTTAAATCCCACATATTGAATCTATCATATCAAAATGTCGTATATTAAAAATCACGCACAGCAAAAGAGCTGATATTTTGATGTAATATATGGAGTCACCAGTGAGTGATATGCGGCATTTTGTGAAACGTAGAGCAATCACATCAATTTGTGAGCACATGCATCTAATCTATGTGTTTTCCATCAATAAAATATTTTAATAAATTTGACAAACGACATTTTGATATAATAGTGACATTATAAATGCTTGGTAGAATTCTTTTTAGAATTTATCCAACTTTTATGTAATACTACTGGAATTTAATTATTTTATTGAATTTTAAAATTGTAATCTATTATAGCATTAAAACAAAAATTATTAATTTCATTTCTTGGTATATGTAACATGGCTTTTTTCACATATATTAAAATATATAAAATATATTACATTTCATGTATTTATATATATATAAATATTCTAATATCTATATTATAGAATATTTTATAGAATATAGAATATTATATAGAGTATTTTATAGAAAATAAAAAAAAATATTCTATTATCTATATTACAGTATATTTTTTATCAGAATTTATAGAATCTATTTTCTTCTAATTTTATCAATCTTGCCAAGAAAAATCTACCCTTTATTATTTTTAATTTTATGAAATTCAGGGACTAATATTTTTATTTGCTTTCGTCAAGGTAAAATGTAAATAATAGGGGGGGGACGGTATCCCTTACCTATTCTCACTCTATCATCAACGATTTCTGTCGGTCTAAATTCTAGTGTCAAATAAAAAATGGATTTGCTATCGATGGTTGTACCAAAAGGACATGAATAACTGTAATAAAATTGAATTATTCTTCTACTTCAAGAATATTTTGCCACAAAAATATCTTCGAGATGACAAATAAGTTCAGTTCTGAGTATAGCAATAGAAAATAACATCTCCAAGTTACAAAGCAGAATAAAAATAGCTTGAAACGAAGTGGGAAAACCAATATGTATCAAAGCATACGTTTTTACCAGAACTGTGCCAGAAGCAATGATAGTTCTATGCCAAAAGCTAGCAGCAATCTTATTTTGTAGGTTACAACCAGCAAAAGAAACCAATATAGAATACTGAAGATATCCTCGCAAATCAATGCGGATATTTTCAGAAGTAAATCCTGTATTGATCAAGAGTTCGTAAATTTAAAACCAGCGGGAGTAGTCTCCTCAAAATTTTATCGCATACTCTCTTATAAATTTGTTAAGCCAGAAAATAGATACGAAATGTTAACTTTTGGTAGGAATTTAGCATTTTTATTAAATCTATCGTGTGATACTTGGCGAGTTATTTGGCGATTAATCCCTGGCATGCATTAATAACATCCAAAAATCGAATTTGTGTTTTAGGCATATTTTTCTCAACTTATTGAAACAAAAATTTAGCATAAAACTGCACTTGTAGTCACAAATTCTCATACCAAATTTGATACATATAAGTCATCGCGTTTACTTATTTCTGAAAGTATAGACTAAAAAACAGTCAACCGTATTTGGATTTGGCTCAAAATTTGGTAGTTGTCTATACTATAGATTTTAAATCTGTGTATCGAATTTTACATATCTATATCTCTTCGAGTTCATTTATATTCGAACAGCCGGACAGACGGCCCTCCTTCTGAACTGATTTTACTCAAATTTGACAGAAATCTGCAAATTTGGTGTGAAGTCCGTATACTCAATTTCAACCGTCAAGATCAAATCATTTTTGAGTTATCTTTGTTACAGACTGGCAGACAAACAGACGGACATTTTTCAAAAATGTGTCGTTTTTTTTTTTTTTTTTTAACTCAGGGAGGTCTAAAAAGTGGAGATTTGTCAAAATATAGAGTTCGAATTTTTTGACGATTACTATACTTTCTCTATACTACGTATGCGAGAAAATAAAAAAATGTTAAAAATTGGTCTATAACATACGATCAAAGGGGCTTTCTTAGAGCTCACTGCAATTCCATTTCTCTTTGGTGTTTTTAAAATTTCTCTACAGTAGGATCATTAATATGGCACTAATGCAAATTTTCTTCAAAAAGGATTTAGTGAAGATTTCCCTTGTCATAATGGATGATAATGTAGACTCTCTTCAAAGAAGCTTTATTGAAGATTTTTCTTCAACATGATCGTTAATACGATCCTGATGTAAATTCACTCCAAAGAAGATCAAATGAAGCCTTCTTTGCAGTATGGTCCTTAATATGATCCTAATGTGATTTCGCTTCATACAGGATCAGATGAAAATTTCTCCTCATTTTCTTCCTAAATACCAATGTTGTGGAATGCTGACCAAATAAATGATGTAAAAATAAAATTATAAAAGGTTACAAATGTTTCGACCCCAAACTCTATTCGTTTTCTCTCAGACCAGAAGTTAATAAAATTCTATTATTTAGAAAAAATTAATGTTATTTTCGTTTAAAGGCGCAAAATTAATGCCCTAATAGAGATCCATCTGTGCCAAATTACAGTCATTTTGACGTTCAGACATATGCAAATCATGATCATCAGGGCACCATTATTTGAATAGATTTCTGCCTTCCTACTATCTATTACTAAAAGCAATTTGATTTGTTCAAGCATCTAATCTGTTTGGATTTTTTTCTTTTTCATGAAAGAACGTATAAATATTTATTGAAATGAAGATTACAAACAATTATTTCCTTATTTTAATTTTTTTATTATAAGTTATAGAATAGATGTTGTCCATAACAAATCGGGAATTTTTGATTTCCGTAAAATTTTCTGTGCAGGGTTTTATAAATTTACTCCAGGAAGCATTTTTTGAGACTATAGCATTTGTAAGAAAAGAATGATATACAAATGTGGAAATGTGCATATTTTGTCGAGAATTCTTGTAAAACCTAGTTTTTCTCAACCATACGAAATTACCAATCTATCCAAATATTTCAAGATTAATCTATTGCCTAGATAAAATGTTTTCTCCAAAATGACACTTTACAAAATGAAAACATTATAAGAGATTTTTAATATTTACAGGAAATTACTTTTTTGCTATTTTTGCAAATTTTTATAACATTAAAAAGACAAAGGACACAGTTTTCTGTTTATTAATATTTTTGATGTTTTAGAACCAATTGGTTAAAGAAAAGGTTAAAAGCATAATAATACTACAATCTTTCTGTCCTTTGTCTTCATTTAACTCCCTGCTATATTCCCTCAAAAATCTTCCGCGTTGATTTGAATTAAAGCGTTTAAACTCAAGAAATCTAGAAATACACCATATTTGTATGCAATATATCTTTGAGCCATTCATTTAAGGAATTAATGCGTATATAAATACTATTTTTTATTTAACAAAATTATCTTTACTACCTTGAAGCGCATTTTCAAAATTGTTTAAAATTTCTGCTACAAATAAATTATTTCTTTTTACTTCAGTTCATTTATATTAAAGTCCCGTTTTAAAGCAGCACTAGAGCTATTTTGGGACAGACTTCGCACCATAGTTAGATAACGAGGGTGACACCTGAGCTGGCACCCCCTTTCCTAACTTCCACTCTACACCAGCGAGAAGACGTTCGGCTTCGACTGATTTAATACCCACCAGACCTGCTTACACGACGGTTATTCAGTGAAATACGGTTACGTACCTCCACAGGTGCCAAGACCTTACCACCAGGCCACCACGGCCCTCCCTTTCTTTTTAGAAAATTCATTTAAGAAAGATACTAAATTATATAGCACATTCTACAGAATATTTTTGAAGAACTAAAAACGCTGTCACAGAAACTGCGTATATTCTATTTTCAAAGGGAGATTAAAGATAGTAAATAAAAATAAAAGCAACTGCATAGTAAAAAAAACTTAAATGTAGATGTACTTCTAAGCTGCCATACAATTATGGCACTTTTCTAATATTAGAACTAAAACAAAATTTTAAAAAAATTACTCCCAGCCATCCGGCCTTCAAATTCAGTAAAAAAGATAATTTTTTCCTTTGAATTTCCGTCTTAAACACAACGACATCCGTCCTTTTCATCTTTTAACTGACGTTTAATCTGACGGGAGTGATATGGATATGAGCTGTCAAAACTCGGAACTTGAATAAGTTAAAATGAAGAAGCACAGGAAATGTCTATTAGTTTGAATGAAATAAATTGATATTCTGAATGCTAAAACGAGCGAAAAAATAAAAGATAAAATATTGAGATAAAATCAATTTTATTGTCTCCACATTTAAAAAAAATATTTCAACACATCTCACCAAACGCTGAACATTTAACATGGGACGTCGTAAATTTTATAAAAAAAGGTGCCATTCTGCACGAGAAAAATATTATTTCTAAACCCTTTATCTGTTAGATTTTTTCCAGGTCCCCGAATTAGGAAAATAAGTACGAAAATTAAACATTAACTAAAAAAAAACCCCAAAATCAATTAAATATATTTTTTAAAAGTTATTTAGCATAAATTTTAATGCAACTTTTTATTTCAAGGAATTTTTTTTTCAATTATTTTTTAACCTTGTTGATTGGCTTTAGTTATATTAACGTCCCGTTTGAAGCAACACTTGGGATATTTTCGGACGGACCTCGTAATTTTGAACCGCGGTCAGATGACGAGGACAACACCTAAGCTGGCACCCCCCTCTCCACAACACACCAGAGGGAGGACGTTTGGCATGACGGATTTAACGTGCAACAGACCCCTTACACGACGATTCTTCGGTGGAATCGGATCTCGAACCTGAAACCCTCTGGTTCCGAAGCCGAGACCTTACCACCAGGCCACCGTGGCCTTTGTTTAAACTTGTTGAATAATCTAAAAGAGAAGGCTCTTGAGAGTTCATATGTGATCCCAATCGGGATCACGACTCTATAATTTGAGTCTTGTTATAATGAATGTAAATGTTATTTACTGATATGTACAACTTACTTCTTGAAGAATTCGGAGAGGAAGACCATATGAGAGTTTATTTTTGATCCCACTTGGGGTCGTGACTGGGAAATTAAGAAGCCTTGGTACAATAAATCTAAACAAAGTAACCATCATTTATATGTATACTTATTGACATCTTAAAGAATCTGGAAGAGAAGAAGGGTATGTGAGAGTTTACGCGTGCCACTATTTGGGGTCGTTCCTTATAATGCCAGAATTTACATTTACATCCCGTTTTGAAGTAGCATTAAGGTTATTTTGGACGGACCTCGCAATTTTTAACCATTATCACATGAAGAAAATGGCAACTGATCTGGTACACTTACTCCAAATTTCCCCACCACACCAGCACGAAGACATCTGATTCCAACAGATTCAGCATGTATCAGATGCACTTGCACAGTTGTTCATCGGTGGAATCAGGAGGGGGGAAAGGAGGCCTGATGGAAAAGTTTCAGCTTCGGAACTGGAGAATTTCAGGTTCGACACCTGATTCCACGGAAGAACCGCCGTGTAAGTGGGTCTGATGCACGATAAATCCGTCGGGGCCACGTGTCCTTCCGTTGGTGTGGTGCGCAAGAATTGGAGAAGGGGATGCCAGCTTCGGTTCAAAACTACGGTGTATGTCCCAAAATAACCCTAGTGATGCTTTGAAAAACGGGACGCTAATGGAACTGAACTTGTTGGAATCGGGTTTCGAATCTAAAGCCTTCTGACCCGATGCCAAAATCAAACCACTGTGGCCGAAGAAATAGGAGTAATGAAAAGAGTCAGAGTAATCATTCTTTATTAACATTCCACATTATTAATATAATGATATAAGAAATAAAAATGTAATTTATAACGAATATAAACAGAGCAATCATTATTTATTTACATCCTTCATCTTTCACTCAATTTCACATTCATAAAAATTTCATTTTTTACTTTCCTAACTGTAATCCATTTTTCTATGAGAAAGTTTGAAGCGCGTGGTATTTTCAAGAAAGAACTTCAAAAGTGGGAGCATCTTTCTTAAATTCAGAATGAAAAGCAACGCTTGGGGGAGAATATTATTGATTATTAAATTTCTCAAAAGTTCTTCAGCTGGCTCTGATCCAAAGCGTGCCGTTACCACCATTTGTACTGTTATCTAAATGTTTGACTCTTCAGATTCTTTTTTGTCCGCCCCGAGCGCTTTTTCAGTATTGAGATTTATGGAGACACTACTTGTTGTTCTTCTCGCCTGGAGATCTTTCAGAGCAGAAAATAATAGGTGGCTTGACAAATATCATTTTCTACAATGACATTTTTGGATCATGTCATAATGCTTGCTTTCTATGCTTTGAGACATGTTTTTGGCAAAGATGTTTTTAAGGCAGATGTTAATTTTTATTTATAAAGCAGAGCAGCTGTCACTGCTTGTTTCTAACAATACGGATCAACAAATATTGAAATCGATTCTTTTTCTTTCTTTCTGCTGTTCTTCATACCTGGATGTTGAATGACAAAATTGCTCGAGGTGATTGTGTAAGCTTTGTTTTCAATGCAACTGTTTTGATTTTAAATACATCATTGTAGTGTAGATTCTTTGTCAGAAATGTTAATAAAATCCTTTTTAAGCTAGTATTTTTCTTTTCAAAGTTTTCGACAAAGATATTCTTTTCGTTATGAAAATAAAATTGTGCTTGCATTAGCCAAGTAAATTTAGTTGCTTGACTTTTAATATTTCTTTGAAATTGTAAGCTATTTCGGAGGGGTGTTTTTCCCTTTTGACTACATTAAATGTTTTAGATTGAGTA
>JAPMOR010057695.1:426582-449972 GCA_026543865.1 Argiope aurantia
AGGAAATCTTACTAGAAAAATCAAATACAAAAAGCAAGCCCAAAATTCCTTTTATAATTCTTTCTTTTTTTTTTCTTTCGCTCCCATTTGCATCTATCAAAAAAATAGCAGTCTGATATTCTTATTGATGCTTGTAAAGTGGCAGTGTTAGAATATGGGTTCTGCATTCTAATGCTTAGGATCTGGGATTTCATTTGTTCAAAACTTTTGCTATTCCACTTAGTAAATTTTTTTCTTATTCAAATTCATGAAATTAATATTAACTGAGATGTCTACATTTCCTTTGAACCGATTTCCTTAAACTGCTTGCTGACAACCGACAGCATAGCGAGATATTGTTCTCAATTGCTTGGTAGGAATTAAATTGATTAGTATAAAATCAACACTCAAGAATTGTAAAAATAAGTTTTCTAAATAGCTGAAATAAAGAATGGCAAAACAGTTATTTCAAAATTTCTATTCCATCACTTCAACATAATTTCAAAACGAATTTAACAACTTCTTCAAAATGTGTGACAGAATAATAAAGAGACAACAACAAAGGCTCTATTGAATGCAAGCGCTTGAAAGCTTCTAAGGGGCCGTCGTAGCTTAGTGGTAAGGTCTAGGCTTCAGAAACGGAAGCTTTCAGCTTCGAACCCGATATCATCGAACAATCGTTAATCCGTTGCGGGTGATAACGCTAATCGTTGCACGTTAAATCCGTCGGGGCCAAACATCGTCCCGCTGGAGTGGTGCGGAAATTTAGAGGTGAGTATCAGCTCAGATGTCGTCCTCGACACCTGACTGCTGTTTAAAATTACTAGGTCAGTCCCAAAATATCCCTAGGGTTGCTTTAAAGGGGGTTATTAATATAAATGAAATCTCTGAAAGCTTGGAACACTTTGAAACATGAGTTCACAAGAAAGACACTGAGACTTTTGTCTGTCTCCAATGCCTCGGGATTTTCCTTTTCATTTTGTGGTATTTTTAGAATAATATAATTTTGTGCTTTCATGTATTCGAATTGATTCATATTGAAATGACGATTTTATTTTTAATTTCGGAACATCGCCCTCATGGGTTTTTTTTTTTTTCATGTTTTTAAATTTACTTACAGATAGATCAATGTAGTCCAAACTTACCAACAGTGGCCGACTGATTCCCAAGCAAACAACTTTGGCCAATTATAGATTAGAGCATTTAGATTATTATATTAAAAAATTGTAATTAATTTATCATTTGGTTAAAATTACTCTTAAATTTAAATTTTTATACGCGAATTACTAAATCCATTTTTCTCGGTGATGGCCTCTGAAGCTATATCTTATATTATTTCAACTAATCATAGCATTTCGTTCTTAAAAGCTGCTTATAAAGAGATCTAATCTAAATCAGTAAAAATATCTGGCTTTGGACATTGAGATGGGGGTGCAACCGCCCCAAAACTTGCATTGCCTAAAGATCTTTATAGGGTTTAATTCGGCTTTATTCGACATAAATCTGTATGAATTTGTCGCTTTCCATAAAGTTCTACTAATATATATAAACACCAACGTACATGGTACAAAATCACTATTATTACGTATTGTCGAATGGCAACTATCAAGTGTCCTCAAATCAAACGTAAATAAATCAAACGTTCCAAATTGCTTCATTGAACATTCCTTCAGCTGCACTTAATTCAATACTTCGCCAGGTAGTGATGTTAAGTGCAAAATATTATTAGATATACATTTGATAGTGCTCGCCAAAAACTAAGAAAAGAGAAAGAAGAGCAAAAGGAATCAAGAAATAGACATCCAAATTTTATATCGCTCAAAAATCAGGTAGGTAATCGCTATGATTTACCAATGGAAATTGATGGTCATATCTTCCAAAACTATTATTTCACAAAAATGAATTTTACTTTATCTTAAAACTCACAAAAATTATCTTTTTAATGACATTAATTTCATTTATGTACAATTTTTTCTTTTTTTTAGTGTAACACACAATTTGTAATTGATAATCCTTTGTACGCATGGCACCATTCTAGTTGATGCATGATTTTGACGTTTTATATATTTTTTTATAAATTTTGATTGCTAAAAACACTTGCAATGTGGAATAAGGTGCAAATTAATTTTTCGTAAAAATTCATCTTAAAACATTTTTCCGAGCATTGAATAGGTCTTTCTATTAACTGAATAATTTTGCATCGAATTATTTTTCTGAGTGTAAAAGTCTAATTTTTTATGCTATAAAATTCAAACTTAACCATCAAAACATTTGATTTTGTGGATTTACCAATATAAAAATTACGATTGAAAAATGCTTTCTTTGGGCATTTATTGAGAAATAAGATTGTCTTTTGCTTTTATTTTGTAGCATACGTATATTTTAACCCTTTTCACTCGAATGATGACTCTCAGCATTCAAGACGGTACATCATTTTGACTTATTTTTTAATTTTAATTGTAAAAAATACCTACAAAATTGTATAAAGATGTGAAAAATAATTAGGGAAAATATAAATTAAAACAATTATATATATATATTTTTCGGAGCAATGAACAAGTCCTTGTCTTAAGTGAATAAATGTGCATCGAATTACTTTACCGAGTGTAAAAGGTTAATTTGCGTCTACTTTTATTTGTTATGATTCATGCAATAAAATTGTTTTTCGATTTGACCAAATAACAATGTGAAATTTTAGAAAATATATACATTCTACTTTAATATTTAACGGCCTAAAAGATCAATAATTTGGGCAAATAGGCTGGTCGCAAAAAGCGACTAGTACTATTGATATCTCCCAGTTTCGGAATAATCTTCACAGAAATCTAGTAACGGTTCCCATTAGATATTACATCGAAGGAATGTAATAAGTTTTCACTTCACTTAATGCAAACCTGAAACGAAATGCACCGCCTCGGAGATTGGGAGAATTATGGTGCATATTTTCATACGCCCAAGTTAGTTTGGTCCATTTTCCGCTCTCCGCTTCCGTTTTGGATATCCAGATTCACTGCGAGGATTATATGTCTCTCTAGAATATATATTTGGATTTTTAAATGCCTCGCAATATTTAATCTGTGGTTCAGGTTTCGCATTAAGAATGTGACTCATTCTGGGCCAACCGAGCATCAGAATTATAGTAATTATAACCAACAGATAATTTCCGCCGGATGAATTGTTGCCTATGTCGAAAAAGTGCAATGACTTGTGGATGGATTTCGAAAGAAAGCCGCGTTACAAAAAAAAAGTAATAAATAAAATAAAATGAATTGTGATTATTCTTTAGCTGGATAATTGAATTTCAAGGTATGATAATTATGTACTTCAGATAACTTTTTCTATACATAGATTATCGTAATGATTTATCTTTTAAGTGTTTTCAAAAATAAGGAGATTAAAAATTCAAACATCCTATTAATGATGTTAAATTTACTAACGCGTTTGCTTGTTAAAAACCTGTTTAGTAAATTCTTTTGTAAATAATCAAATACTTATTTTGGCTAATTAAATTCCATCATTTTACAAAAAGAATTTTTAATTAAACAACAAGTCACCAAATTTTTACAAAATGCTGACAAAAATCATATCTTACTACGAATGTCTCATATTGGTTTTCTAAATATAGTCACAAAATTTTTATTCTACTAATGGAATGAAATAAGTCCTTTAGTTTACATTCATATTTTATATAGCGAAATTTTATTTAAAATAAACTACTCGATTTCAATACACGAATGAAAATGGAATCAATCAAGACAATGTACATAACAGAGTAATATTGATTATCAATCCAATCACTTAATCCTGTGTTTGAAACTGCGTATCCATAGTTATTGGATCAATATTTTGTTTTTCTCGTGAATTTTTAGTCATCGATCATGCTTATTATCTGACATGACAAGACAGAAAATGTTGCCTGTAGAAACCATTAAATCTACACGTGGAAGTCATTTTGAAGATTCTGGGAAAGGTTTAAGATCAAAGCTTAAAAAGAAATAATAACGAGTTATGAATGGACGTTTCAGTGGCGAACGCACCAATTATTTTTGAATGACACAAACGAGCTACCTGGTTGTTAATAACTGATGGAAAAATCATTAAATATAATTGGCTGGATAAAACTGGTGTATTAATGAATTGTGATTCTAGATGGGAAGAAGGTCTAGACTTATTTTAACTTTTAATTTTATGTTTGTCAGTAGAGAGTTTTAAAATCCATTTTCACTTATTTCGAGATGTGCTAGAGCTTTGGAGCGTTATATGCTTATGCGTTTTCAATTGCAATTGATTATTTTCATAGCTGGTAAGCAGTGAGACTGATTAAATTTTGATTCGACGCGAGTGGCGACACCTGGTAGGAATTTGAAAAACAAAAATAGTTTTAAAATCGGGGATTGTTTATCATTACGAATTGTAAATTAATCTCAAAAAATAGAAAATAATTATGCATTTTTCAAAGCAGTTTTTATAAAATTTATTTTATTTTATCTTATCGGTTTACTTTACACCATATTTGCGTTTTAATGTAACGAGATATTTTCCCGCTTGATAGACGTGCAAACCTATAAATATTTTGTAAATCCTTAACTATCCTATTTATCTTAAGCCGATGAAAAAAGCCTACACCTTATTGAGGTATAGCGAGCGATGTTGAAATATCGATTTCTGGTGAAAATATTGAATGTTTTTTTTTCGATATTCTTAATTTCTGAACAGTTTCTTTTTATAAAAGTGTTTGGATTTGTTTCTATGTTCATTATATGGGAAAAGGGATTCATTTTTATAATTGCATTATTTTACTTTTAATGTTATCTTACACCTTTAAATGTTATTTTCTCAAATTCTGAACTTAGTAAGAATCTTGCGAATAATCTAGTGAATCAAAATCTAATGGACATGTTTTGTACAAATTTGATATAAAAATTTCTCTGAAAATTATTGATATAAAAATAGGTTCTTCAATTACAGAATATGCAATCTGGTTATAAAAAACTTGACAGTTGTTTTAGTATTTTATAATGTAAAAAAATTAATTTTATATGATTCATTATTCCTATCGCGGTATTTAAAGGCCGGAAAGAAATAAACTTACTTAGTTTACGAGCTAAGAAGTAATGTATTTCTTAATTATCACCAAAATGTTAAGCAAATCATGTGATAAATTTGTAAACTGAAAAGGTTTTGCTTTATACCTATTTTAGCAATAAAAATCCTTTATTTTTCTAAATTTTCGAAACACCTGTGGCCTTTAATTGCTATACTTTCGTTTTATCAATTTTATTTATCTGTTTGATATATTAAAGTTTTATTTCAATCTATTTTAAGCAAAAATTAAAGAAAATAGAAATATTTTATCGAATTTTTCCAAAACTTCATTACATATCTTCACAAATAGTCATACACTCTAAAAGAAGTTTTCGGGTCAATAAAAAATATTTTATATAAATAAATCTTTAAAATCGGTTCCGTTGTTTGATTGTATTTCATGTTGAGATGTCCTTTTTTAAGATCTCTCTGAGTCTGGCCAAACCATTTTTGAAAGTATGTCTTCCTACCTGTCAGTCAGTAAAAAAAGATTACTCAAAAACAGAACGAGCTAGACGAATGAAATTTGGCATGTAGTCTTGTCAAACTTATAGATTTCTTTAAAATTTTGTATTAAATTTATCAAAGAGCCTGTTCCTCTATTTATGCACAGATTATATGAATGAATAGGTTTTATTATCAGAATTATAGATGTTTACTTAGTTTTGAAGCCTATTCGACAACGGGTGAGTTATCTATTAGCCTGTAATTTCAAGTATATATGAATGCAAGAACTCAGTGCTCAGTATAAATGAAATCAGATATGTGTTTTAATATTGGCATTGAAACGGAATTTTTAGACTCAATAAATTAAAGATAAAAGGTTCAAACCGCACGTTCGATTCTCTTTACTATACCATAAAGCTAAACACCAAACGTGCCATATTATTAAAGTATATGAAATGAATTAAAGACAATACATCCGCTTCTTTAATTTGTAGAATGATGGAGAGGAAAAAATTTTAGGTTTATTTTTTAAAAACTCACTTCGATATAAAACTGTGACACTAGTTATATGTTACTGAATTTTGCACTTTTTTCATTAATTTCTTATCAAAGCAAATCTAAATATAGCATGACGCTGACTAGTTTGCGACTGGCCTTCGATCTCAAACAGACGAGCTCATTTTCAAAGAGGGAGGAATCTAAGAAATTTATAGCGGATCGTGGATAGATAATAAATGCATATTGAATTCGGCACACATTCTTTTCTCTGCCTCCCTAACAAGAAAATGGACTCGTCTGTAGCGTCAATTCTTATGTCACACTTACCAACTCGTCAGAGTTAGGCTATACAATGATTTTGCATTCATTTTAGATGAAGAAAAGCAAACTGAAGAGTAGTATTTACACAAAACTTATCGACAGTATTTATTATCTTAAATTCCCAAGACGGGTTTTTTTTGTTGTGTTTTTCTAATCTTTAATTCCACGATTATTAACCCAAAAATGATCTATGAGCCTCTTTAAAATGCATTAAACTCAGAAATGTCATCAAGTAATTGGGAAGAAATTAAACTAACATTAAATCGCTTCTATATTTGATGCGAGTAAATTAAGACTAATGGAACAATTATGCAGATTAAACTTTAATAGCATTCCAACGTTGTTTTTTATTTTATTCTAATTATCCCTAAAACGCTTAATCATCGAAATGGCTACAGCATCTAACAGCTACTTCGTCATAATAATTGAAAGATGACAATTTTTTTTTGTATTAAAATTCCGAAACAGAAACAAATTTCAGAAAAATTCGCTATTTAAATAGCGCGGCTTCATTTATTTATCAACGACTGGCCCAAAAGAAATCAGAAACTTTCTTACTGAGATATAAACACTTATTTTACAGTAAAATTCCGAATAGCATGTTTTATTTCTTCAAATATACCAGGGGGAATGGAATTATTTCAGAAATGTAGAATTTCTCTCGGATATAGATCCCTCTGTAATTCTAAACTCAAATAAATGAAATATTTGAAAGGTTGCATTGAATTTCCTAATTTGAATACACATGAGAGCTATTTTACCTAATCGCGTTATCTTGAAGCAGGGTCTAAAGCCTGCAACTTAAACGATATTTAACGAAACCACAACATCTGATTTAAAGGTCACTTGACCCATACATATGATGGAATTCAGGAGGAATTTTGAAATTAATTAGTCGAGTCTCGTGTTTGGGACCAGAAAATTGCTAATAGGCCAACGTGTTCATGTTTAAGCATTGGAAAATGTAACATGGCGATCAATAGTATTTATTTAATCTTTTCTTAACAAGTCATATTCTTTAATATATTATTAAATCAATATATGATTTGGATAAAATAGCTGGAACTAATTAACTTCGTCATTTCCCAGAAGAAAAATCTGATCATCATTTTAAACATATTGAAATCCAACTCCGAAAATAAATGCTAATCCATCTTCGATAAATTGTCACGAAATATTTTTTTTTAAATTAGATAAAATAGACTTTTTAATTCTCTCGGTATAACTCAAAGCTACATATATGAATTTATTAAATGTCAGTAAATTATTATCTGAAGCAATAATTTACTCCGTAGAATAGTTTGATAATATCCCTTTAAGATGCTAGTTAGCAAACAGATACTGAATTTATATTGTTGAACAAAATACCGATTTCTGTTTTATTATCAAAACTAATTTTTAAAACATTGTGCTGAAAATAGGATCAAAATAAGTTTTTTACCAAAAATAAAAGACAGAAAAATTCCTTTCCATCTGAAAAGAAATCTTGTAATCTATACAAAATGGGATCTATACATAATCCAATAATAGGAATGAAAAATTAGTTGAACAGTAGAAAAATCAGTAATCAGATTTATGAACCATACAATTCTTTGCTAAAATACATCTGAATTAATATACCTTCTACGACTATCAAACTCGCATACAATCGTATTGATTTTTCTCAATACTCGTACAAGCTTCTTTGTATTTTCGATCAATTTCTTAGAAAGAGCTTTCTTATTTATATCTTTCGTAGAGAAGTAGTCCTAAAGATAGATTGGATCAATAAGTTACAAAAAAAAGAATGAGTTATGTTATTTTTATCTAACTGTTAAAAATTTCAATTTATATCCGATTTGATTCTTTTTAACTATTGTAACCTTCTGCATTGTATAAATGTGCATATGTGCACGTTGTACATATACAAATATCCAAACAAATTAGAATTTTATAACTTAAAATATAAACTCCTACATAACATATACATTTGAATTGATTAGCCATCGTTGGGTTATTTTATCTTCTTGAAAGTAGATACAAAAGGCTGTGTTAACCCTGTGACTGGGTCTCGGTTTTGGGAAAAGTGGGCCACTGGTTGCAGGCCAAATTCTACAGACGATCGTATCAGTCACGGATACGAGAGTGATGCGATTTAAATCCGCCGATTGTTGTAAATCTCCCCGCTGGTATATTGCGGCAATCCGAAGAGAAAACTACCGGCTCAGGTATCATCCTTGTCATCAGACTATGGTTTAAAATTATAATGTTTATCCCAAAATGTGAAATTAATATAATAATTTACATAATATATAATAATAATAATTTACTAACTTAATAGTAAAATGCTATGCTACATGCAGTTCAGTTTTGTAAGGTTAACATCATAAAGCCTTTTTTTGGAATAGATTCAGTAATTTTGAACCATGGTTAAATGACAAAGATGACACCAAAACTGCTACCCTCTATATATACTTTCACTCCACACAAACGGAACAACGCTTGATTAACAAACTCGGGTCGTATAAAGACGCATACTCCGTAGAAACAAGTATCGAATCTTCAGACTTCCGGTAATGAAGACGAAATCGTGTATTATTCTCTATCCTCACGCAGTCTAAATATATGTGTATTCATATGAAATGTTAGTATGATATCAATATAAAATGCTTATCCATCATTTTCAGTAATGTTTAGCGAATCTGTCAATTTTTATTAACAATTTTGATTAGCTTTTCTTTCCTTCCCCATCAAACTGTAGTAAATGTAAAAGAAAATTATCTCGCAACATCTTTTTCAAATTCAACCAATTTTAGGATTGCTTTGCTTTTTATTAATAATTGAAATGGTAATTTCCAACAAATTTTAATTTCCTGTTGATTGTTTAATTAAAAAATTTTTCAATTCATGCAAGTTCATAAACAATTTTGGAGGAGATTTTTGTAATGTCTTAGATATACAGGGTGCCCCTTGATTGTTCCCATTAATAATTAAATTTCTTATAAAAACAAAACAAGTGAACATCTATCCCTTCGTAAATTCAAAATATATGTCAATGTAAAATTATTAGAACTTGTTTTGATTAATGTAAATGAAATATTGAATTACAATATGCTATTCTTTTACAGGAATTCTAACACATTGCACGTGGGTAGCAGCTGAAGAAGAATGTTTATGTAAGTATAATGTATTATACTCCATATTCTGAATTACTTACAATGTATAACATAGTGGTACATCAAAACTGTTAAGCAACTGATATCTGTGCCCCGGAATATAGCTCATGCTTAAACTTTTATGATAGGTCGCCATGCAATGAAGCTTTAGATTCCATTTTCCTTACAGGCTTCATCTTGTTCTATGCTTCAACACATTTTATTCAATCGTGCTCTAAAAGGTAAGCATTCTGTTAAGAAGTAAAATCCATCATTGAAAACGAAGGCAGTCAGCTCTTTACCCTTCCTTTCTAACTTGGCCGAAGCGCCGCGAACCCATTTGCTTATTAATAAACTTAATATCCCTTTACTCGAAGTGGCCCGTCCCCCTCCAGCCAGGAAATGTTTGATATTGTAAAGAAAAAGAACTCTGGGTTTAAAGAATCAGTTTAATTTTAGTAAAGCATTTATAAAACCATCACTTGTATACATAGTTTAACAATATATATATATATAATGATATTTCAAAACCTAATTTCCTAATTTTTAGCTCAATTCAGCACATATTAACTTCATTATAAAATATTCTCTTAGTTCCTGACCCCCATTCCAATTTTTCTATTTAATTAATGCAACAGAATGCTCTGTAAAAATGCTTTCGTCAGCGATTCCCACGCTCCGAGTGAAGAGATAAAAAAATTGCTGACCTAAACAAATTCTTCTAAAAGATCCCTATGATTCCCTTGCCTGTGGTCGACACGCGTAAGAAATCTCTATTAGAATCTCATTGTATATAAGCACTGGGAAAATTATTTTCCCTCTCTTTTAAGTTTCTTCTGCTCTTGTGTCGCGCTATGAGCGGACGTGTTTTGTCCGTGCTGCTTGTGCCTCCCGGGATGGACATAAAGCGAACTTAAAAATTTCAAAGTGTCTTGACTGTCTTCGGCCACGCCTCTGCTTCAAAAATTATGTTATATAATATTGGTAAATAAAAATTCTGTTATATATATATGTATATATATATAAACAGAATTTTTACTTACCAAAAAATACTCTGAAGAGGACATATAAATGTTGTTAAACATACGTATGCAAGTGTTGACTTTATAAATGCTTTACTAAAATCTGGCGGCTCTTTAAATGCAGAATTTTTCTTTTATAATGTCAAACATTATATATGTAGTGTGTGTGTGTGTGTGTGCCAGTCATCAGATTCAATTTTGTATTACGACACCATTCATTTTTAATAGGAATGTAATTCTCAAATTTTTACTTTCTTTTCATTGCTCCCAAGAATAATTTTCAATAAATTTTTCATTAGTTTGCAACCCTGTTCCTACTTTTCAAACCTTTCAGGCTATAAAAAAAATCACCTCTTTCTAAGAAATCTCTCTCGCTATTAAAATATCGTTCATATAAAAAAAAAATCATACAAGATGGAAAACTCCTAATTTCTTCCTTTCTCTCTTCACTGAAATGAAGTGAATAAATTATTCAAAATTATTTTCTTGCTTTTATTCTTGAGATCCAATTTTTAAAAAATCGGACATAACAGAAGCTCAAAATGTGTCTGACTGGAACAGGAAATACCCCTGAATTTTAGACAAATTCTCTCTATATAATTCTGCTTTAAAATCAGAGAAACGCTGCATATGTTTCAGATATTGATTAATTCATTAGCTGATTGTGAAATTGACGTCCTCTTTGAAACTTCACGAATGCTGTTTCAGAATGCAGCTCGTAATTTTGAAAAGAGCCTAACTATCGGAGAGAGACTCCATGCGACAGTATTGAGAGAATCTTTGATAAATATGCAATAAAACACATGAATGTTTCTCGAAATCTTGTCCTAAACTCGGGAATGTTCGATTCCGGAGCTAAGACTCCTCCACCAGACTTCTAGATTTTGATAAATCTTCACCTTTCAGACTTCCCTGAAACCAAAAAATACATTTCTGGAATTATGTCTATCAGTATATGAACACGATTACTCAGAACCGCTTTAAGTTGCCGCCGTGAGTGAAATTTGGCATGCGTGCGTGTTTTACTCTAAATTTACAGACTTCTATAAAATTTTGTAGGAGTTTTTTTTTGTCTATCTTTGTCTATCCGAACTAATTGTGGAAATGAAAACAAAATCAGTCAGACGATTGATTATTTGTTGGTCAGTGCAATCTCATGAATGTATAGGTGATAAGTCAACAATGCAACGACTTGGGTAAATGAAATTTAATGTGATCTTTTACTAAAATTGTATTTCTTTGAGAATGTTGATTTCAATCGGTTCACAAAAATGCGTCCAAAATACATATTCGAATTTCTTCACTATACTACGAAACATAAATCCCCACGTAGGGGACTAAAATGAAAATATGTGCTCTCGTAACGTTCTCGAACTTGGTCAAGTTTCACAATCTTTTTTACTTTTTCCGAAAGGGTGGTTGAAACTTTCATTAGGGAATAATGCAAGAAAGTCTCGTGAAGACCACTTCCCCAAATTTACTTTCTAATGTATAAAAAGAAAAAGAAAATATTGGAATCACCAAAAAATTCGATTTTAAAATTTTGATGGATGGACACTTTAAACCCTTTTATAGCCAAGGAGGAAAACATTTTTATCTAATTTTGTTGGACCATGAATATTTTACCTCAAACAGCTGGGAGAATGAAATTAGATAATTAGTCTTTACTCCAAAGTTGTATATTTCTATTTAATTTGAAGAAAAAAAATCTGCCAAGAAATCTGTCTGTCAGTCCGTATGTGAGAACGTGAACATGATAAATCAAAAAAAGGTAAATAAGTGAAATTTAATATATGTCAGAAAGGTAAAATCCTGTCAAATTTTGGACCTCAGATCAAATCATCATTTTGGATCAAATTTTGACCTGGCGGGAAGAAGTCAAAATTCATACTCGAATTTCTTCACAGTACTATAATGTTTTACATAAAGTAGACTTTATTTAGCTCGAATACAAACAAGTCGAAGGGAGTACACTCCCAATAGTAAAATTTTATTGAACCAATAAAACTCTTTACTGAAAATATAACCTTTTTTGATCACAAAATAATCTTTACCTTTTAAATTCTTTTAATTAACTTCACATATTTCATGTATGCAAGGATAGAACTTTGTGATCAATTTTTTACTTACTACCTTATCTACTACAGTTCTGAAATTTTGTATAACTTCCCAATGATATTAGAATATTCAATAATTTTAGAGCTCTTAATTATCATTAATTAAGTTAAAAAATGATTTCACAGCAGTGCTGCCATCTAAATTTAAATTTGAGAAATATAAATTTTTAGATTCTATAGTATTTATAATAATTATATACATTAATAAAAAAATAGAAATTAATGAAAATAGAAATTTTTAAACAATCTTTTATTAGTGTAACAAAAAGTAAGAAATAAATTTTTATTAAAAATCTGGCAATATTTTAAAGAAATTAAGATTCAGTGAAAACACAAGGAAATAATTCAGGTCATTCAATAAAGATTAAAGTATAGTATAAACATGATTAAAATTCCAGTTTATTAAAAGTATTTCTATCAGAATCTCCGGATTTTATGATTTTGTTTTGGTACCTATATTTTTGAATAAAAAAATAATTAAGAGTAAGAAATTAAGAATATTGTAAAAAGAATTAAAATGCTTATTCTTAGAATAAGAAAATAGCTAATGCTAACTAGAATACTTAATATTCTAGTAGAATATTATCTATTCTAATTAAATACTAACATTAAATATTCTTCTAATATTAAATATACATATTATGTACTAATTAGAGGGGTTTTTTTAAATAAAGTATTTTTCTCCAAGAAGAAATTTATTAAAATATTTATAATATATATGAAAACTAAAAATAAATTATAAAATGAAATAACATATAAATTGGAGTATACATGTCGAAAGTTCTTATGTTATGTTTCCGCTAAAGTTTGAACAATAAGAAACCTCAGCGTATGCCATTCTTTCCATATCTGATCACATAACAAAGCACAAGATCCATAAAGCAGCCCGACTGAAAAAAAAAAACTCTTTGATGATCAGCCTTAAAATATTTTTCATAGATAAAAATTAAAGGATTCGATATAAGCATGAAACAAATTTGATAAAAACCATATTTTTTTAAATATATTTACTTCATACCGGATGACTATTATAGGCAAAACACTTAATTTTTGCAGTACCTGTAGTGCATAGCCATACAATTAAAAAACAATTGCCTATAATTACAATTTACTGCATTTAAAGCTGTCGGAATATGGGCCCCTTGTGGAAGATAGCTGCCTTCAGACATGCCTCCATTTTTTTCTACTGTATGGTCCCCAAACAATTTTTTTATCAATCACAATGGGATAATAACTCAGGATGATCATTCCCAAGTGTGTAAAGGGAATGTCGTAGAAAATTTTCAATTATCACTGAAACGAGTCACTAGAGTCAGCAAGACTGATCATATGTGAAGGTTCTTGGGGATTTTACGGCAATGCTTTTGTTGCGCCCTCTAGCAATAACATTATTTTACATCCTTTTTCCGAACTGGAATTTGCGTTATCCCACCAGAAAACTTTCGCGAGCGCTGCTAAATAAATACGTGCTATATAAAATTTCATTTTTTAAAAACGTAAAAATAGAAAACAAAAGCGAGCGTTTAATTCGTGTTGGTGATGTCCCTTCTCCAGATGGCCGGCCCCGGATCCATCTAAAAACAAACATCATTAAGCCGCCTCCTGTCTTCAAATTATAACGAAACTGAACTCTGAGAAAGTCTACTAGATGGAAGTTGTGTCCTTTTATTATTTTTTTTAGAATTGATTCTGTTTTTTTTTTTGTTTTGTTTTTTTGTTTTGTTTTGTTTTCATCTATGAAATCGCATTGGTCAATTAGAGTTAAAGAAGAAGAAAAAAAAATGAGTTTAAGAATAATTCTCCTCCCCTCCCTGTAGATTCTAGAAATATTGATTTTCCATAATGAATCCTTTTTAAAATTCAAGACTACAGTTTGAAATGAAAAACTATTTTTTAAATATTTTTTTTAATTTTAGGTTTTACTTTTTTTATTTGTGAGTTAAGTGAAAAAAATTCACCTAGTAAATGAGTTAGGTGAAAAAATTCCATCTATAAAAGCATAATTTCTTTACTGAAGAAAGAACTTCCCTCTAGAAATATCTTTTGAAAATGCAGTTATCTACATTTGAAAATAGTGCAAGAATTTTATTCAGAAATTATTCAAGTCAGTAAATGTTTCTACAAATTTCCCTTTAACTCTCTACTCGCAATTTTATTGGATATTCGGGTACAAAGAACACTCGTTATAACGATCTCTATTTCAAAAAGCCATGAATTGTTTTTTTTTTCGATGAGATAAGGGATCAATCAACTAAATAGAGCACAATTTAACTAAACGTTGTGCATTTCAACTTGCTTAAAAGAAGAATATTATGTTTTGTTGGGACTAAAAGTTCTTCAATGTTTAGTGAGGCTTGATTGACAAAAATGTCTTAATGGCGGAAAAAAATGGTTAGATAGCTAATGTGAAATGTTATAGATTCTTAATATAAAATGTTTTAAAATGAATATTGTACAGCAAGATCATTAACAAATTTAAATCGTGAATGCTGAAATAGCTGAAGCCCTGGCCACTTGATATCTAAGTTTGGGCTTCAAGGCCCGATTCCACAGGAAATGAATAGTATATATCAAACTAGAGCTGTTAAATACATCGAAGATCAAACATCTTCCCTTTAAGTTTGAAGAATGTGATACCAACTTAAAGGTCATCCTCGTCGTCAGACCATGATTCAAGATTAAGAGGACAGTTCCAAAATAATTCTCTCGTGTAGCTTCAAAAGAGGCCTTTAATAAAATGAAATCAAGCTTAATTCTTTTCTTAAAAGCGTCGCTTTCTAATTAGATTTTTAAAAGTTTCCTAACAAATAAACGTAGGTTTTTACAGATATCACATTCTCCATTACTGATGTAAAATATTTTAAAATGAGTGTTATAGTCCTAAGATATTTACAAATTTGATTTGTTTTAAAGTGAATCGTATGCTCCAAATATATTTACAAATTCGATTTAAATATATTTTGAATGAGAACATCTCTATACTTAATTATCTACTATACGAATGGTTAGACATTTTTAACCTTATCTTCACTTCAAATGCATCAAGGTTATTACTATCCCATTCCTCTATTTTTATCCACTTACATTACTATAATTAATTAATTATACATTTCACCTAAAATAACTTAGTTTCCTGTATATAATGGGAATCAAACGGATTTCTTGTCTATTTTTAACATGTAATCTCAGATTCAGTATCATTATGGGAAGTAGTAGTTAGTGGTAACATAACAAATGTAATCAAGCTCTAAGCATTAGTAACTAATCAACAAAACAACACAGTTTGGCTTCTAAATGTAATGTAATTGGGATTACTTTTCCTTCGAGTTATTCGTACTCACTAGTTTCTGTTTCTGTCGATGAATTAGTTTCATTAAGTGAATTAGTTGCATGCCAAATAACTTTCGAGCTAATCTTATTTCAGAAGTTTTATCTAATTACTTAGGAATTTTTCTTGGTACTTATTAGCTTATTAATAAGATTATTTTCCTAATTTGCTTTGAATAAATTCAAAGCGGATTTATATTCATAATTTTATCCGCCTTCCATTTATCTTCAAATTTAATATCAATATCATTATTTAACTGCATTTTAGAAATGCAAATGAAATTGGTGAAAACGTATGTGTGAATTGACTATCTTTCACCAGAAATTTTCCAAAGAAATGTTTACGTAGTTTAGTTATATTTACATTCCGTTTACAAGAGAAGTAAGACTGTTATTTTGGGAAGGATATTTAAATTTTGAATCTTGCTTAGATGACAGAGCTGATACCTGAGCCAGCACACTCTCTCCACACTTTTACACCACACCAATGGTAGAATATTTGTCCGTTATGTATTAATATGGACCATAGCAATTTACACGGCGATTCTAATGCGAAATCAGATAATTCCAGGTTCGAAACCTGAATACGATTTCCAAAAATAAATCCTGTCTTTCTACAAGAAAATTTTTTTATGTATAATTCTTTATATATGCTCTTAACACTTTCATCCTTTAGGCTTAACTTGATGAAACTTTCAGGCGTTAAGGAATTGTAATTTCATAAAGTCAAGTGCTGAACGAATCTGTACTATTGTTTTCCTACAATTTTCATGTCGTTGTTGCAAAGAGAGCTATACAGATATTCCCAATGGATAACGAATGGATGTCAAAAAAAAAAAAAAAAAAAAGAAGCGCTCATACGAATAGTAAGTTCTCTCTTTGGAGTACTCATCGCAGAGCGCGCACTCCAATTATTTGTGTTGGACTGTTTTCTAATTAGCTGTTTGCTGTCTGCTCGTTTTGTTATTATCTGAAAGTGCTATTTTTTCTGTATGCCTTGAATGTGTTTTTGCTATCTGGGCTTCTTGTTTTCTGTAGATTATAGTTTCAACCACCGGAATGGTAGTTAGTTCTCCCCACCCTGGAGAGTACAAAAATTATTTGAGGTTATTACCCTTACCAATGAAAGGACGTGCCTCCTACGGGAAGGTTTGTACGGTGACTGGTGATGCCTCTTGGGACTCAATCTTAGTTCCCGCAAATGTTGTCGCGGTGTCTGGTCATTCAGTTTTTTTTTCTATATGCCTCAGGGCGGGTCGAAGTAATCAGTTGTGATTCTTTCAACATATTCCCTCCTGACGATTTTTATTACAGTATTATGAATGAATTACTGAAACTTATACCATAATCGTGGTACATAATATAATTGAGACCCATAATAAAAAATCCCTTTAAGGTCATCAAACATATTTAAACAAATTAGCATTCTACAATAAAATTCTGTGATGGTTAATTTGTAACAGGCTTTATAATTTTTTCATACGTTCTTAAGTTCTTGTGGTATTGAAGTTTAGAGTGTCTGATGCCGGTTCAGGAGTCGTCTTCATCATCTGAAAGCTTTTCAAAATTTCGATTTCAATCTCGAAACAACCCTCCTGTATCTTCAAAATGGGACGTTTATTTAGCAAATCAAATCAATGTGCTTCTTTATATTCACCATCAAATTAGATCTCCACTCGTCTTATAAACATAATACAAAAGTTTGGCAGAATCACAATTCAGATTTATGGTCTTTAGCGATTGATAAAGCCAAGACACTGCAATTCAGATGACAATGATACAAACTGTCATAATAAACGATTATATTATGAAATGGTATTTAACAGTTAGACAGAATGCCAGTAGATTTATCTCTTCAAACATATAATGAATATGAAACATACTGTTAAATGTTGTAACAAAGATCTTCAGTAACTAAGCTGAAATGTCAGTTTTACAATGGGCATTCTAAATTAACTGAAGACGTCGAAATGGACACCATTTAAATGAATAGAATATTAGATGTTTCATGCTGTCAACTGATGTTGCAATGCTCCCATTCAGTGATAAAATTTAAATATTTTAACAACTGCTTCAGTACAATTTAGTCTGTTTTATGAATAAGAAAACCTCGTAACCAAAGATGATTTATAAATTCTTTCAGTTAATATTATGTTATAAAAAGAATTTTGAACATTAAATAATCTTAATATATAAAAATGAATTTTTGTTTGTTCGTACTGGCCAAAACATGGCCTACTTTTTGCTTGCACCTGCGCGAAAGTTATGGGCATAGTACAATTATTATAACTAATATATAAAAATGAATTTTTGAATTTTTGTTTGTTCGTATTTTATGCGCAGCCGTACCATTCATTCGATCCCTGGGCCTATCAAGACTTTTGAAAGAAAGTTAGAACCTATTGCAAATCATCATAGTCGTTTGAAAGATTAACAATTTGGAAATAGTGCATTGGAAAATAACATAGAAAACTAAATGTACCTAGATTCCTATATGATATTATCAGAAAAAAGTGCAGGCACGCATCTGTCCTCCCCCCCCCCCAACACGCACACATATATTTTAAATTCGATCTTTATACCTCAATTTATTTTAAAAAGCACATATTAATAAGAATTTTGAGATATACTTATGTGAGGACGGAAGATATTTTCGAGGACATTCTTGTCAACCAATAGGGGCTACGTTCTTAGCTTGCTTAAGTAGAAAATGCATGCTTTTGGCAGCGGGCAAATCAACTTCAACAAATCGTGTATTTAATGCTATCTAGTGAATAATGTAATTCATTCATACGCATCTAATATATAAAAATGAATTTTTGTTTGTTCAATCGATTCAACATTGTTCAACATTCAATCGATTCCGATGAAAATTGGTCAACTGTGCGAAAGTTATAGACATAGTAGTTATCTTATTCTTATCTAATACTAACCGCCTTTGGAGACCAGTCGGATCGCCAATCTTAATGCTGGTTAAAATTTTAATAATTAAACATTTTATGTAATTCCTACTTTAATAGCTTCTTCATTAAAATATTTTAAAACTTCAAATTTCAATTCACTCATAATATGATAAAGGCCTTCAGTCATAACGTAATCTGTATATCTCTAATTTTCTGTTATCTCCCTTAGAATTTATGCTTTAAATTAAAGTGGAAATGATTAATCTGCAATTAATCTAATAATATTTTTTACTGAAACAAAGCATTTTTTTGCAATATGATAACTGAAAACAGAGTCACTGAGCATTTAAACCTTATGGGCACTAAAGAATACCTTTATTAATTTATGTAATATCTCAAGAGTTTGTAAACAAATTTTTTCAGATTCATCATGAGCTGGTCTATTAATTAACAGTGTTTAATTTTAAATGCATCAAACACTAAGGAAATAAGCAGAATCGTTTAAAATAATCGGTCGAAAACAGGTTAAAAAATTACTTAAAAAACGATGAACTTAAACTAACATAAACACAATTTAATTACAAAAGCATACAATTAACCTAAAAATAATTTAAATCTAGTCCGTCTTCCGTTGAAAATAGATGTAAACAATCGGAACACAACGCGCATGCGTGAATTTTCAACGCCAGTTACGATAACGCAAATGCGTGAATTTTTCTACGCCAGTTGGGGTAACGCTATGCAGATTAGAAATTTTTAATTTCCTTTATTCTGTTTTATTTTAATTCAAAAGTACTTCAGAATGAATCTGAAAGATCGATTAATTAACAACGTTTAATTTTAAATGCATCAAACATTAAGAAAATAAACAGAATCATTTGAAATAATCGGCCGAAAAATGTTAAGCTTAAGCCTCATTAGCGTGGGAAAAAATGCTGAAGCCTTACTCATTTGGCGGTGGGGAAATAAATATTTTTTGGCGGGAAAGTTGGTTTTTAATTAATAATTAAAATTTCAAAAAAAGAGAACCCAGGTGCACATTCCCGACCTCCAAGGTATACACGTACCAAATTTGGTTGCTGTAGGTCAAATGGTCTTTTCTGTAGAGCGCCAACACACACACACACACATACACATATTAAGCTTTATATAAGTAAGATATAAAAATGAATTTGCCGTACCGTTCAAATGGTTTCGATGACACTTTGCCAACTTATTGCTTGCACTTGCGCGAAGGTTATATTTTGAAATTGACAACTAGCAAAAGACAAACAGTAAACGGCACATGTCATTCGGAGTGAATCGCGCATAAATCAACCAAAACAAAATTATTATGTTTGATGCCAATCAATGTGAGTGAAATGAAATCGAAAATATTTAGTGCGTGCTACTTTTTTTCTTCTCATTAATGAATAGTCATCTACACACAATATTGTCATTCAGCGCGCACAATATTTTGTCTGCGCCAAACCGCACATATTACTCAGTTTATCTCACCTACAAAATAGAATTATTATTATCGATATCGATCAAGTTAAGTAACATATAATGGAAATTGTCCAGTGTAAACAGTAATTTTTCTGTTTATTCAGTGAACCGACAAATGATATTTCGATTATACATTGATGCTTCGACAAAAAAATGTCCCCAAATTTAGTCACTTTATAGCGCAGCACGTAGAAATAAGCCTATTCGAGCTTCTCAAACAAACGAGGAACGACAAGCTAGCAATAAAGTAGATCGTTTACGAATTGCAAATTCACGTACTTCAGAATCTCAAGATTAACATGCGGCAAGAATCGAAAGTCAACGTTTACATGCTACTTGATCACGCGCATCAGAATCAAAAGACTAATATGCGGCAAGAAGCGATACAACTATTTTTAATGGAAAGTTGATCGGAGAAGATGTGCTCATTCCCATTATTCCCACCGACATGCATTTTGATTTTAAACGACTACAGTTCCCCATCCGACTTGTATTCTCGATTACCATCAACAAGGCACAAGGTCAATCATTTCAAGTGTGCGGATTAAACTTAGAAAATCCATGTTTTTCATATGGCCAGTTGTATGTTGGATGCTCACGTGTCATACAGCCACGGAATTTGTTTTTCCTGAAGACGAAAATACAAAAAATATTGTCTACCCTACAGTATACTTGAATAATAAAATAAGAAGAAGAATACATATTATTTATACTTCTCCTTTATATGTCATTCAATTTTACTGAATGGATTCATTGTCGAGAAGAAAATAAATATAATTCCTAATTAAACAAGTTAGCTATTTCAAATGTTAAACGATATTTGCAAAATTATTTCTTCTGCGACAGCAACGCGCCGGTTAACAGTTAGTATCTGATGAAAAAAGCAATAAAACTACTGCTTAAGGCTTTCGTCTTGACGAAAACCATCGCTTACAGTTCTCTTTGTTTTTCTTTTAAAAAACTACAACTGTACTTTAAAAAAAACTATCATTTATCCATAACTATCTTTTCAATAAACATCAAAACCTTTATAGAAAGTTATCTGGCATTTTTTTAAGAAATAGATAAATTAAATTGATAGCGATTGTATTTCATGACGAAAGTCAGAAGAAATATCTTCATTGAAACGCTTTATTCGTCTTTGAAAGTTGTATTTCTACTTTTGCTGATTTTCGAGAAATCGATTTGGAAATATTTATAGCTCATTGAAAACTTTCCGAAACTAACTAAATAAATATCTTTGAAGAGTTCTCCAAGAATTTTCCAGAATCTTTGGTCATTCTCTACATTCCTTTGTTAAAAATTTCCCCAAAGTGAATTTGAACTAAACTAATCGAAGAAAAGTAAGTTTTCATGAAATATAGCAATTGTTCTTCAGCTGTTTTCCATCAAATCGATAATTTTTTGATACTTAAGAAATGTTAATATAAAAGCATCAAAAATTATAATTTGCTCCTATCTTGAAATTGATATTAGCTTCTTTTAAATGTTCATAATTCATTGATCATTTTAAAAAAACATTTCGTTACGAAGCTTCCCAAAAATATTTTTTTTAGAAAAGAAGACATATCTATGATTTTTCTATAAATTTTATATCTTTGAAAGATTATGAAATGATTATTTAATGAACTTTTATTTCGTATTGACCCTACTCGGATTTGAAATGATTTCATAGATATCATCTGAATTTTTTCAAGCTTCTTCAGTATATATATATAATTTCTTATTTGTTGTGCATTTGAATGAACAGTTTCACTTAGTTAACATTTCATTGTCAAACTTCATTTAAAATATTATCAACCAATACATATCAACTGCAATCATCAGTTGCAATCATGCAATTCAACAGTCCATTGCAATCAGTTGTTAATCGTATATCTAACATAAACAAATATTTAAATAAAGAATAATAGATAATTATATTAATAATGTAACACTAGATAATACTGATTAAGTTGAGCAGCAGGGCACTTATTTTGGTCCCAAAACGACTAGTTTTAATTCTAAGTTACCCAGGTGTTTGGGAAAGTTAAGTTTTATTGGATTCATGTGAAATGCCATATGCCATTCTCAACAAAGGGTATGAGTAACGATATATTTGCTTTATTTGAGCATTTGTCTTCCACCCTACCTCATTGACATGCGGTAGCATTTTGCAGAGCAAATTAGCAAATGCTGTCCATCTCTTGAAAACAACTATGCCAATAAAAAAGATACAAAAATTTATTTTTTTAAAACACTCTTAGAATTAAAAGCCTCGGGACGCCATACTATTATTATCTCATTATTTAATAGGAAAACAATTCAATAATTCTGTTGAAATCATTATATAGAACATTTTTGTAAAAAAAAAAGTATAATCTTCTTAAAAGGAACTATTTATATTTCACGGACAATTCCCAATTCTTTAAAAGCTTATTTTTTTTCAAGTAATGGCATATTAAAATATCTTTAGGGAATTAAAACTGATTTAATAAAAAAAAGCCATTTAGCTCATCAGATGAAATTAATATGTTTTAATTAAAATTAATTGAAAATTCACCATACTTCTTTAAAGATTGAGATAAAAAAAATTGAAGCATCTTCGGTTTTTGCTACAAGGAGAAACTTAGCGTCAATTTACGTTACCTTTCTTTTTAATGTTATTTGTTTATTACTGCCTCAAAGTATTAATAATAATAATTAATTAATTAATAATTCGATTATTGAAGCTATATTATATGATCAAAGTGTTTATTAATATTTTTGGTGGTTTTCGAAGTTATTTAAAGATAGCAGCTTTAATTAAAAGCGGTAAAATAGTAAGCAATTTTTGGAGTGAGAAGAGTACTTAAAAATTGATTAATGCGAAGGTAAATATGTTTCAAGTGCTTAGAAAGGTTAAAGAAAGTGAGTAAAAAATATTTTCAGCTGTCTTTTGATGAGTGCTTAGACAGCATTCAAGAAATAAATGGTTTCCACTCTTCTTACATGATGTTTCTTATTTTTGAAACTGTACATCAAATTATTTTCTTTTGCTTATTGACTTCTATTTGATAAAATTCATATTATTTAATGAAATGTTTCATG
>JAPMOR010057695.1:451426-521662 GCA_026543865.1 Argiope aurantia
TACCCTAAATGCTCAGGGGTAAGTATATTTAACAAGGAACATTTTAAGATATTTTTACCCATAATGCTCCTTGGTAAGTATACTTGCTGAATTATGTTTTAAAATGTTTTAACCCTTAATACTCAGTGGAAAGTATGCTTACCAAGGAACATTCTAAAATCTTTTTCCCTTAATTCTCAGTAGTAAATATATTTTACAAAGATCATTCTAAGGTATTTTTTACTCTTAATGCTTAGTGGTAAGTTTACTGATATGATATAAGTGGTAAGTATACCTACCACTATTAATTTTTTCTGAAGGATTCTTGTTAGGTATAATTACCCCTCTCATTTCATAAATTACTAAATAAACTAAAAAATTGTACCGCTTTTTTTAATTTAGAATATCAGTTTATCATAATAGAATATAAAAAATATTTGGAGGTCCCCGAAGTTATGGCTTGTAAAGAGTTAAAAATTTTCCACGCAACACTGAAATATGTGAAATGATCTATTAAGTTAATGCCCTAATTAAATACTCATATTCCTTGCTGTGTATTTCAATAGAGTTAAACAAGTTTTTTAAAGTAAAATGGTTTGTACCTTCCCCATATTCGTTTTTGCTTTTTATAAGAAATGAAAATTATTAAAATTGTGTCTGACTTTCCAAGTAGCTAAACTTTTGAGAATCGATTGAACAACCACTTCATCCATAAAATTTTGTATAATAAACTCAGAATAACCATTTTCAGTTTGCTACATAAATATTATTTTGTGAACATAAATAGGATTTTATGTCAAATCTCTTATATTTTTATCATTTTTGTTTCTGATTTTTTTAAAAGAAAATCCAGGCTATTCATAAATAAAATAGGGGTTCAAAATAAGTTTTTATTTCTTTCATACAGCTTAAAATAACGTCTCACGCATAAAACGAAACGGAAAGACTTTGTCATAGTGAATATTTCGACTTAAATGCTCAGCATCCGTTTCTCCACCTACCCATCCCACGTTCACACACACGGCATACACCCAGTAACGGAAAAAACAGCTGCTTCTGTCTGGTGCGTAAATCGGATTACTCCGTAAGCAGTTGAAAGATATACGGATACGATATCAAAATACAAAATCAAATGGTGTTTAACAAAAGAAAAACGTTACATAGAATTCCTGAGACATTCTTCGTTCTATTCTGACCCTCCTTCTCGTTCTTAATCTTCCCTTTAAACTGATTCAAACGAATCGAACAAACGACGAATGTTATTCTCAATTGTAAGGTCACAGTTAAGTTTAGAAGGAAGCCAGAGAAATTCTAGCTACAGAATAGCTTTAGCAAACTGCGAAACACAATGTTTTTTTGTTCTTGTTTTTTAATCTTCAGTTCTGATTCGGACAAGAAGTTACAGAACAGAACACAGTTATGCTTGCCTCAAACTAAAACTATAGTCTTCGTTTCAACAAATGACACTGTACAAATCTGAAATATTGTAATAAATTGAAAACACGCCTGATATATTTTGTACACATTGGCGTTAAGAACAGGGAGGCAAGCAGGATTATAGTTACACAGGTGCCCGTTTAAGGGCACTATGAAAACAAAACATTAGAGCGTTTATGTCACTTTTTAAAATTAAATATGATCAGAAAGCAAAAAATTTTTGCCATGAGCCATTTAAAGATCCATTTGTCTTTACTAAGTCATTGATCACAACTGGAAAGGGGGGAATCATATTATACCTCTAGTGCTACGCTACTGTATATAAACACAGTGCTATTGATGTCATTATTGAGTTAGTATTTCATTTGTCGCCATTGTTTGCATTAAAAAAATAAAACTCTGGATTTATCTATTGGGCTAAAAACTTATTTTGAAGCTACGTGAAGAGAGCTTTTGTGAGACCATTTAAGAAGAACCTATAGGTTTTTATTAGAATTTACTTCTACTTCTTGAAATGTACTAGTACATTTCAAACGTGATCGAGTGACAAGAACGATTTTGTTCAATAAAATTATCACTCTACACCAACTTTCGGGTATTTGCCCCTCGATGTGGCGTTTATAGGAAACGGAAGTTTTTACTTGAAGACCAAATTACGATGCATAAGTGTGCTCATATGTTAGCTACAGAAAAATCAGTGCAAGAATGCGTATAAGAATAGGATTTTAATACCACTTCTATTCTTGTACGCATTTTATGTGTATCAGGTAAGCCTTAACTGATATAAATTTTTTTTTTACTTCGGATAAATAAACAATTTGAAAATTAAGAATTGATAAAAGAAACGAAATTGTTTCTCCCTACGTCCCATAATAATCGCAGCTGTTGGTGAATATAATTAGTCCCATAATAACAGTAGCAAAGGATAAATATAGGACGCAACAATTATTATCAAAAAAATTAGCTTAAATTAAATTAATTAAAAATGCTATTCCTACTTTTCATTTTGAATGTTCAGATAGTGTCTGCAAAGTTTCAATAACTCCATTAGTGCAGTTTAAACTTGTAGATAGAATCTCTTGGCTGCGAAGCTTTCCTTTTTTGTAAAAAATGCTTGATGAGGCTTGAAACTAATTTTATGGAATTTTCCTTTTTTCAAAATTCGGAATAATGTAGATTTGGGAACTTCTGCTAAAAGGAATATGTCTGAAGAGGTTTTTTTTTTTTTTTCATAATCTTTGCATTTACTCCCACAATTTTGTTTTTTCATAGAATCAACATTATCATAAGATTCACCTTGATAATTATTTTCAGAAGTACGTTTCCAAGTTCTTGATATTTTCATTCTGTTGCATTTAAATTGTTTTGCAGTTAATGCAGTTGCACCTTTCTGCAACTTCATGCTCATTTGATGCATCAATAACTTAACAATAGCAATTCCACCTTTGCTGTAAAACTCTCTCTCTCTTTTTAATCTTACTTTTACAAGGGATTGATATGCTACTGAAATAATTAATTTCGATCATCAGAAGAAGTTGAAAAATAATAATTATAATTATAATTCGTAACAATTAGGTTAACCTAAAAACTGAACGATGTGTGAAAAAAAGACAGATGTCACGGAACATTGATTTTCATTGAATGTTCCGCAATTTTGCGCAACAACATTATTTACAGCTGCATTTGCCAATAATTCCCGTTTAAATATTCACTTATTATGGGAAAGAGTGAGTAAAAGCGAATTAGTTGTCTATTTTTTTATTATTGTCCATTTTAAAGAATCTTAGTTTTATTAATTAGTAGTATAAATTCAAGATGAATCATTTAAAGACCAACTAAGAGATTGATAAAATATTTATAAAAATAAATTTTCATTATTCATAGCAGGTAGTGCAGTAAAAGGCTCGCATTATAATTAACATTTCAGGTGATGTTATTGAAAAATTATGGCTTTCTGCCTTCAAATAAAATTATGTAAAAAGAATGGGAAACTAATATCTAAATCAAGATTCTGATTTTTTAAAAACGATAATAACTCATATTTAAGTCTCGTCTATATATATGCACAATCATGTACAAATATATTTTTAAACGATTTATAATTTATGTGTGCTATTACATTTTTGAAACTTATTTTGTTATTGTGACAGATTACATAATATAAAAAGAGGAAATTTCAATTATTTATAATTATTAAGAAATTAATTTAAGTCAATAAATGATTGCCTCGATTATGTACCTTCAGTTAATTGGCGATCTTCCCAGAGATGGCCCTTGGAACGGTCTAAAATAGTAATATTCAGTTTCATAATTCGGTCAGTATTAGTCATAGAAGAGAAGGTTTTTTTTTTAAAAAAAAAATATTATTGCGTCAAAAATAATTTCTTAATATGAATAATAGAACCGGGGAAGCTTTCGTGATATTTTCCGCTGTGCATTTATAGTGTGAACAATATAAAATATAATTATTTAAATTATTTAAAGCGGCTTTTCCAAATGGAAGTATATGCCTCTCTCTAAAGATTTAGAAAGTAATTATTGGACCACAATTAAAGGGGACACCATGTATATATGTATTTAATAAAGCGGGAAAAGAACGAAAGAATGCAAGGGAAAAAAAGAATAAAAATAATTAGAATTAAAATCAATCTGATGAAAAGTGCCTATTTCACTTAATAGGATTTTATATTTAGAACCAGGGCTGATAGAAAAAAAAATAAGTTGTTTTACAAATTACAGCAATGAAAGAAAAAAAACAAAGTAACCATAAAAAATAAGAGTACAGGATAAGAAAATGTAATCAAATTTTATATTTCGATAAAAGTAATTAAAATAAAAGTAAGTATAATTAAAAGTTTTATAAAGAATATTACTTATATCCTTTTCAATATTAGGATATAATTATTAGAAGTCCTAAAACAATTATCAGTTAACTTGGATTTTCCATCGATCAATGAAATCAATTCATTCGCGAGTAATACACATGAAATGCACCGTTCCCATTTAATCTTGGAATCAATTCCCGCAGCATAAGCAAACGTACAATGAAATATTAGATGACATGTGGGGTTAACTTAGTTATGTAGTTGTGCGTCACTCGGAATGACTCTATTAGTAGTTAGAATATTGATTCCTCGTGCAAAATATATGGGCGGACCATATTTCAAATATGCTTATTTATACAGTTACGTATATTACTTTTAATTAATATAATAACATTACTTATTGGTAATTAATCATCATTATAACATACAAATAGTAATTAACGCAAGCGAAATGTTTGTGCAGGAACTCTGTGTATTACTTAGAACCAAACTGAACGTATAATAAAAAAAATAATAAACAATATAAAAGCACATTTTTATTAGTGTACTAAAAGCAAGGAAATTTTTTATTTTAATTCTTGTCTTCTTTTTAGCCTTTAATTTTTACGTTTTATACATATTATAGAAATTGAATGCTTTTCTTTCAAATTCATTACCAACATCCGCCACGTGTATCAAATCAAAATCAAGTTAAATTATCGATTAATTGCTAATTCAGTTTTAAAAATATTAAAATAGTACATTGTCATTGGTAATACACAAAGAAATACAATAACGAATGGAAAAACCGATTTCAAAAGTCCATCTTTAAAAAAAAAAAGAATTAAATAAAAGTGCTATTCAATTTGATAAAAATAGTTTTTAAAAACACACTTTTATTAATACGCTAAAGAGTTTTACTAATTTATTATTATAGTATAAAAATAAAATTTTATAAAGTTCATTAATTTTTATTTTTTAGGTTTTAATTTAACGAATCTTGGCTTCAATCTTATGGAATCTTGAAATCAATTTTTTTTTCTCAAATTTATTAACAGGTGCTACCACTAGTATGAAACAAAAACTTAATTGAAATAGATCGATTAGCTTATAATTAAGTCCTGAAAATATTAAAAAAATATATTGCCACCGCGAAAGCATGAATACATACAATTTTATAGTTTGAGAACAGCAGAAAATGTGTGAAAAATCAACTACAAAATCCTTGCAAACATAGACCAAGTCAAGCAAAAAAGTATAAGAGACCCATTTAATATAACTGAATTAAATTCTGAAAATATATAAGAAGTGTACTGTCATTGATAATGCATTATCAAATTTCATGTCTTCAAAACAGCAGAAAGTGAGTGAAAAAATCGATTGCACAATTTCATCCTAGCAAACATAGTCTAAATAAAAGAGTATAAGACATAGCATTTAATATAAACGAATTAAATCCTGAAAATATTTAAAAAGTGTACTGTCATTGATAATGCATTATCAAATTTCATGTCTTCAAAATAGCAGAAAGTGAGTGAAAAAATCGATTGCACAATTCCATTCTTGCAAACATAAAACTATTCAAATAAAAGAGTATAAGACATAGACGCATTGAATTAAATCCAGAAAATATTTTTAAAATGTACTGTCACTGATAATGCCTTTATAAAATTTCAAACCTTTGAAATAGCAGTAAGTGAGAAAAATTCTTGCAAATATAAAACTAGTCAAGTAAAAGAATATAAAAAAAATCGAGGAGTTTAATATAACTGAAAGCCGATAAACACAGAAAAAAGTTCAGTGAGAGAAGAAAATCAGATATTGCCTTTCCCAACCACCATGCAAGAAGCCTCTTAAAAACCAAACCAAGAAATATAAGTTGACTGTTATGTGAAAAAAGCATTGGCTAGTGCAATTGCTTGTAAAAAATAGGATTTTTCTCTCTCGCATAATCGGTTATTAAATTCAGTTTCCCAAAGGCTTTTTCTTTGGTACAAAAAAATCCCTCGCTGTTATTCAGGACTCAGTTCTATAAAAGTGGTGATGAATTTTAAAAAATAACATAAGGCATTATGAAACACCTTAGGAAAGAGAACAGCTGTTTCTATTCCAGCAATCTTCTGAATATTTTCTTCATCTGTTAAAGCGATTTCCAACCTAAGGTGTGTTTCAAATTTTTAGGGACACCATATAAAAACATAAAATCGGAATACTTTTTACCTAATATCTGTAAAAACTTCTTAGAAAACATGAAAAATTAAATATAATAAAAAAAATCTAAATTAAATAAATATCAATGCTAATAAAAGAAGAAAATAGGAAAAAAAAATGCCAAATTTGTGTTTCAAATTTTTAGGGACAGCTAGATGAGATGGTATATAAATTCAAGTTAAATCTTATCTTTATTATTGCTCATTTTCATTTACTACCAGTTGTTTTAATAATTTAAAAAGCTTATATTGAAAACGTCCTCGTTAGTACTTCATTTTTTGTCGAAGAAATATGGCTAAAGGTAAATGGTTATCAGATCTTGAAAAAGGCCAAATAAAAGCTTATTACAACGAAAAAAAGTCTTTGAGAAATATTGCAGCCCTCATAAAACGTTCAAAACGTGCTGTGGAAAATTGTGTGAAGCAGTTAAATGGGAAATCAACTGCCATTCAAAAGCGAGGACCTAAGCCAAAGCTCGATTCACGTACCCGCAGGAGAATTATTCAGAAATGTGTAAATGGAAAATCATCAGTACGAAAAGTAACAAAAGAATTGAAACTGGCATGTTCTTACACTACTGTTTGGAGGTCAATCAAGAGCAATAAAAACATGAAATATGCGAAAAAGGCTTGCAAAACAACACTTGCCAAACAACACAAATTACAATCCTGGGCAAAGGAATATATGCATTTCAAAGATGAGTGGATAGAAGTCATGTTCAGCGACGAGAAGTTGAATCTAGATGGGCCAGACGGTTGGAGATATTACTGGCATGATCTAAGAAAAGAACCAGAGATTTTCTCCAAAAGGCAAATGGGTGGTGGATCTGTTATGATTTGGGGAGCTTTTAGCTTCAATGGTACATGCGAACTGGCATTTGTGAATGAAAGAATGGATTCTGATCGATACCAAGAAATGTTACAAACACATTTACTTAATGCAGGACCTGAAATATGTGGTCCAAATTGAACTTTTCAACAGGATAATGCATCTATCCACAGCTCAAAATCAACAAAAAAGTGGTTTAGAGATAACAATGTGAAAGTTATGGATTGGCCAGCTAGAAGCCCCGATCTAAACCCCATTGAAAATCTATGGGGTCTTTTGGCAAGAACAGTTTATGAAGGAGGGCGCCAATTTCATTCGAAAATGCAACTTCAACAAGCAATAATGGATGCTTGGTATTCTCTGGATCCAACACTTCTTCAGAACCTAATATTCCATGCCAAACAGAATATATGATGTCATCAGAAAAAATGGTGCAAATATTGAACAGTAAAAAAAGTTTAATTTGAAGTTTTGAAGCTTTTAATTACACTGTCCCTAAAAATTTGAAACACTAAATTTGTGCTACTCTTTTGTTTAGTTATTTCAAAGTTGAAATTTATTTGTTTAATCTAAATTATCTTACAATATTTATTTTTGTTATTTATCTAACTTGTTTCAGTAATAAATGTCAAATATTTATTATTTACGCTTTTATTTTCATTTTTACTGGTGCCCCTAAAAAATTGAAACACACCTTAAGATCTTTATTTCTAGGGAAGGTATTTTTATATTTAGCATATTAAAAAGTTTAAGAAGATGTCCTATTTTAAACCGATTTCCAGCTTACAATATTTATTTCAAAGAAATGTCTTTTGATATTCAGTATTTTATTTTAATTTCAGAATTTTTCATTTTTGAAAACTTTTTAGGAACTCTAAAGTTTCTTTTCTAAGGCAAGAAGCTAAATACTTCTAACTATTTTTGTATATCCCAAGACAAATTATTTTAACAAGCATCAAAATCAACACTGCAAACAGAATGTCAAACAAATGATCAAGGAAATAAAGTTATAATTAATAATAAAAATTTATTGAACACTTAAGACTTAAATTCAACTAATTATTTGAACACTTAGAAACAACACAAAATACAGCTCATGTATGAATTTTTATGTTATATATCTGTTTGGGATTGGAGGTATCTGCTTAATTTTAGTTCATCCATGCTAAAATGAGAATGCCCTTTTTTTCTAGTCATATTATGTTAAAATATTTTTAGGCTTGAAATTAGAATAATAAAAGGGATTCATTTAGCTTATTAGATAAATTTAATTTGATTAATTAATTAATTTAGTTAATTAATAATTAAGCAACAAGTCAAGAACATCATTTTGTCTAAGATAAAGAACTGAAGCATCTAAGTTTCAGACTTACTAAAAAAAATTTGTCTGAATTTATGCCAACCTACATAATTTCATACAAAGATTGATAAATTTGGTGGGAAGCATACTTCCCACGGCCCTAGAAAAATATTACATGGTATTAAATATCATGTAATATTTTCCCTTTCTGATGATCAATAATCCATTGTATTTTTTTCATCATTAAAACTTTTCTTTTGCATTTTATGTTTTTTATTAATGTTTCCGTTTCTATCGCTAGCACTTGTGTTTATATTTTTGCTTCATATCTGTTATTTTTAGCTTTTCATCTTGTAGCAGATAATGCAAAATAAAGTTCATTTGTTCTATTATAAACATTTATTCTGCATTTGCTTCGTTTTCATAATTATATACAATCAAATCATATTATGTATATCATACATAATGATTCATACATCATCATTATTACAAATCATATTAAGCATATTATGAAAATATATTTCTACATTCTACTAATGCTTTGGTACATTTTGCAGCAACTGAAGTGGTTAGACGGACGTGCACCTCCAATCTCCAAATCAACCTTTTCTTGGTAGATCATGTTTGTATGCTAGAATCTGAAGGAAAAGGCCTCATGTGCTTTTGTGAAAGTGACGCATGCAACTCAGCGACCCTTGTTCAAATTACATTGCAGCTACTTTTAGGTGCCTTCTCATTCCTGAATATCTGTAAAATTATTCTCACTTAGTCACCAACTATAACTTAGTTAAACAATTTATCGTTTGCTGTATATCAAACAGTTCCAGAACCAGTGAGACCCTCTCATCAATTCAAAAACCGCCGTAGGTTAGTGAAATCTGTCATAAACATACCATTTATGACTAATTTTTTTAAATCTAACTTGAAATTCTGAATTTTCAAATGTGTCTTCAACATTTCTTAAATGGTGTAAAATCTTTTATGGTTCATCCTATTGGAGAGTAGGACATGCAAACACGGAAAAAGAATGTCGGCGGTCAATTACGCGAATTTTGAAGCGGTTTTGAAATTAAACATGAGACGTTATTGTAGAGATAACTTAGTCTCGAAAAGCAGAATGTGAGGTTAAAACTGTTGCGACGACAGAATGAAAATGGCATACCAAGTAGCACACTTGATGCTGTTTGTTAAAGCAGTTGCTCAAAGTCGAAGTTCGCTAGCAGTTCACTTCATTAATACAAATATACTATTCAGTTACATGTTAAAGCCTATTATTACGATTTTATTGCAATTTCGATTCTTATGCGCACGTGTTAATATTTTTAATGTAAACAGCAAATCAATGTAAGTCATATATGTTCCTCAAATAGTTTAAATAGGCAGCTAATAGCATCGGCTGATAATCGTGTATTGATATTTCAGTAACGAAGTTTTCATTAAAAAAAGTAGTAAATATTACATTGTTATATGGAATAAATAAGAGAAATGAAATTTTGTACATCGAAGGGAAAAAACCCATTTTTATCTAATTCTCATAACTTCCACCTTAAAAGTTGTTTCAAGTTAACCACAAAACAATGAAAATGATTTGATAAACATATATTTTATATATTTTTAAATTTGAAGCAATATAAAAAGCAATAAGATCTAATGATTTGCATCAGATCTATTAATAAAAATAGCATCAAATATCCGACGAAATGGAAAATTTCTTGATAAACTACTCTTCCCTAAAATATATATACAATCAAAAATGGAAGCAATCAGAAACCGATATATTCAGAAATCATTAAACTCCTTTATGTTTTATATCCAATAAGGAATAAAAAATCTTGGACTAATTATATTAGAAACGCTTTTCCATTATTATGCCTAATCCGATATTCTCATACGAGTTTTACAAAAATAAATTTTTAAAAAATATTTTACTTTGAGAAAACAAAGAGTAGACAAACCAATCTACAATACTTCCTACGTTAATACATATCAAATTCAATTACGATTCTAGCAATACTCTTATGTCGAGCGACGCAGAAATTGCATCTCCAGTTATTAAATACAAATTTACGATCTATATTATTATAATTTATTTAAATGAATAACGTTATATTATTAAAGCTCTCCAAATAAATGAACATTCGTATCGTAACAAAAGTAATTGGACCTCTTTGCAAGCATTGCATTTAGCGATTAAAAATAAACCTATATTGGAGGTTACAAAACGTAAATAAAACTGCTCGGGTGAAATAATAAATACATAAAAAAAAACTCTTTCAATATATATATATATATATATATATATATATATAATAATATATCAATAAGCAGATTTTTTTTAACTCTCAAAATATTTAAAATATTATAAACCTCAAAACTTAAAAACAATGCGATATGATTTGGGGGGAAAAATTGGTCAGCAATATAAAAGTATGAATAAAAAGTAACCTCCGTTAAATACATTTCGCATCTCCAAAATCGAGCTTAAACATTAGTCTGCACGGATCTGAATTCGAGATTATGAATGAATTTGGATCGTTTATTATTCTTTATTAAAGCTGAAAGAAAGGCCTTAAATTAGCATTGCAAAAGAAAGATATTTTATCAGCTGCGAATTCAGTAAAAGAGAAATGTCATTAAATCTTTTTCAATAGTAATGATAGTATACATTTTACATCTTCACGTCACCTATGAAATTTTTTTATGCAATCAAAAATTGATCAACTACTATTACTTCAACAAAATTATTTCTGAAGAAGTCATCTGTAATTTTATACGGGACATTTAAACGAGAAAACTATTATTTTGCGGATGTAATTCTAGAGTAGTGTTGTTATATCTTGATAGTTAATATATTATACAAATTTTGCTAATTAGATGGTTTATCGTGGTTCTTTGGGGCAAAAATTAGATAACCATATATTCAATATTCTTTCATGTTTTTATATGAAATTCAAACATACATAATTATAATCGAATTAAATCTCAAATCACCTTTAAAGAAAGCATCGCATAAACGCGTTAGCTGTCTATACTGTTTTGACAACATTTAATCTTCATCTTTCTAAATAAACATAATTTGTATTTGCAAAGGATTAATGGCAATAATAAAGGATTGCATGAAGCAATACAGACATGAGGCAATACTTCAAAACTATACATATCTTTCTTAGGAAATCGCATCTATTAAATCTTCTTGGTTCTGTTTTGTGTGCGATACTAAGTGTCAATTTTCAATTGTTGGCCCATTTTTGGCTATTATGCTTTATGGGAATATGCGAGTGGAAATAATTTCCACTCACGTTTTAATGGAAGATCTTCCATTCATAATCAACATTTCTAAGCAATAAAAAGGAAATGATCTTGGAAGAATTCTTTGTGGAAATACAAACATTCGTGGTTTATACGCAGTATACAGCCAGAAAGACAAACTCGATTTCAGCGCAATAATTTTCATAAAAAAAACTAGCTAGTTATTGAATAACTGATGTCCCTAGTAGCACACAAATAATGCGCAATATTGTATGACACTGATCAATATTCGCAATATTGTAAAATATTGATTAATATCATATAATATTGTACACTATTGTGCAACAGGCTGTGCTACCTGGGGTATCAATCACCATATACAATACAGCTGAAATGATAGTTAAGACAGTGTCTATGATAGCGCTAAAATTACAATTAACTATTGAGATATAAATGCTAAAGTATTATCGTGCTAATAATCTGGATAGGTATATAGAATCTGTTTTCTTAATAATGTTAGCACGACAGATAATTACTTTCGGTATTAAGTTCCTCAAATCAAAACCATATGATAAAAACATTTTTCTTGTCCGTTGGATTGCATTTAAATACAGAAAGGGAAAATATTAAAATGCTGAACTGATTATGCAAAGATAATTGGTTCTATTAATCAATCATATGGTGAGAAATTTTCATAAAAGGAATGTCTAAGCAAATATAACATTTGCATGGAAATTAATCATTGTCCCTTTCAACATAAACGGAATTAAAACAAAACAATATTTTAGAACTGAATTGATGAGAGCAGAAACAACATAAACTTAAAATATTTGGAAACTGTCTTTGCTTGGTCTTATCGGGGACTGCATAAAGAAGCTATGTTAATCCGATTAATATTTTAAAAAGACAATTAATTTGACCAAAAAACCTTCCATTAATTCTTGTAAATATGTGGGTCACAACAAAACTTTTCCGAAAGGAAAAAAAAAAAAAACTTAGGCCAGATTAAAATCGTTGTTCTTTATACCACAATGATAAAATTAATTATTTTTCGCATTTTTTTTAATTATTTATTTAGATAGCCAAGCAAACATTTTTAGCAAGACATCATCAAACGCTTCTTACAAAAAAATATAAATTCTATTCTTCCTAATCTCTCATCTTTTAAAATGAAAAGACATTTGTCAACTATACCATCTATTGTTCAGAAGAAAATTTTTGTTAGAATTAAAAGTATGGCTTAGCTGCCCGCAGGTATTTTACGTTGATTTGTTAGATTATTACGAATTCTAAACACCTAAGCAGATGAAGAGTTGATATCCATTTCAGTAAAATAGTATGAAAAGAATCTTGAACTAGAATAAAGGTAGAATGTGATTACTGAATGAGTTTCCGCGAATCTCAAACACGTATTTTATTCTAATTCACATCAACACACATCAAACATAAAATTATCAAAAGACGTACGATGAGATGTAAATGAAATCCAATACTACATTCTAATAATTAAATAGTCAGTAATGAGGAATTTTCTAAATGAGTTAAAATATGAAAAATGGTGCAAATGTCTTTCCTTAAAAAATAATTACAAAACCGCATTTCTTAAACAAAAAAGGGAAGGAAAATGTCGACTCGGGCATAACAATTTCGTTTCAATCGTATTAAATAGAAGTTATAAGTTATTTTCCTTCAATTCCTGAAAATTAAATGACTTCGTTTAAAACTTTTTTAATGCGGGTAGAATACATTCAGTACAAATATGAAGAAACCTAGAAAGACACAAATTTAAAAAAAAAAAAGAAAAAGGACTTCAACGAATTAAAATCTTTATGTATAGTAAAACGCAGTGGTTCCTTTAAATCAGTGCTTTAAAAAAACTATAGAAAATAATTTTGGTTATAAACTTTTATAGATCATTCGGATTATACGAATACTTGCGCCATAAAATATTACATGCACATGTCAAAATTATTGTATACTAGCCGCCTTTGCCAACCAGCCGGTTCGCCAATCTTAATGCTTGTTAAAATTTTAATAATTAAATATTTTATGTAATTCCTATTTTAATAGCGTCTTCATCAAAATATTTTAAAGCTTCAAATTCTTATAGTCATATAATTCTTTCATAATATTATAAAGGCCTTCAGCCATAACGTAATATGTATCTAATTTTCTGTTAGCTCCCGTAGAATTTATGCTTTAAATTAAAATGGAAATGGTTAAATTGCAATTAATATAAGAACATTTATCACTGAAACGAAGCATTTTTTTTTTAATATGAGTACTGAAAACAGAGTCGCTGAGTATTTAAACCTTATGGGCACTAAAGAATATCTTAATTTATGTAATATCTCAAGAAGTTTTCTACAAAATTTTCTCAGATTCATCATGAACAGATAAATTAATTAACAGTGTTTAGTTTTAAATGCATGAAACTAAGAAAATAAACAGAATCGTTTGAAATAATCGGCCGAAAATAAGTTAAGCCTATTCTCGCTAGCGTGGGGGGAAAAAACTGAAGTCTTACTCATTTGGCGATGAGGAAACAAAAAGATTTTTTGGCAGGAAAGTTAAATTTTAATTAAAAATTCAAAAAAAAGGAACCCCAGGTGCATATTCCCGACCTCCAAGGTATGCATGTGCCAAATTTGGTAGCTGTAGGTCGAACGATCTGGCCAGTAGAGCGTCAATACACACACACACACACACACACAGAGAGAGAGCTTTATATAAGTATAGATTACATTAGAATTATAAATGACTAATCTAAAAAAAGCCTGGTGAAATGAATCAAATACTCCATCGCATTTTCAAATTTGAATTATAAGAAAGAAATAACCAATACTGTAGTAAAATAATCTAAATTCAGAATTCTTGTTCCAAACATTCATACGCGTTTTGTCCTATTAATCGTTATATAAACAAATTTCTGATATACTATGAACCAAACAGGAAATTAATGGTTAATTGCATTTAATTCTAGCTTTTAACAGAATTTCGAAATACTCTAAAATTAATGCATCATGAGCATTGATAATTTTAAACAACAATCAACTTTATCAAATGGGTCATTTCGCAAAAAGTAACCTCAAAAAACTTTATAACACGAGTCTTAGGTCTCCGATAAATTGCTTCTAGCATTAATTGATAAAAATCTTGAAAAGTGATCGCTAAATATATCCTATTTTGTGCAGAAATGTGTGTTAAATTTAACTTGTAAAAACTTTAGGTAGGAAAAGAGCCAAAAAATATTTTTATAAAAAATATAAATTAACAGAAAATGACTATTCAAATTTGAAGTAGGATGTTGATGTACATAAAACAAAGTAAAGATTTTTAAGCAATTTGTATTCAAAAAGTGCAAAGTAAATTTGTTGATTAGTTTTAGAAGTTTTATAATTTGCTCCATAAAGAAATTCAAAAATAAATTTCATATTACATTTTCGATAAATTTACGGAAAAATTTATTTTATATCCATTCCTTCCAAAAAGTGAAGTAAAACCATTTTTCCACTCCTAAATAAAAGCATTTTGAATGCACATTTATAATTAATCTTCAAGTAGTTTTCATGGCTTTGATTTCATATGCTAATCAACTTTTTTACAATAAGCATGTCGAATACATCAAGAGACAGACCCCTTTTCCTTCTTACTAGGTTCTTTGGAAAGAAAATGTTTTTATTTGTTTCTAATATAATGGTCAATACTATTTTTATCTCCCAGAATTTAGTGATGCCACTTGTACAAATTATCAATGAATTAAAAAAAAATAACTTTTGAAGGGTGTAATTATTTATAATGTTGTTACTGTATTAAGTGTACAAAGTGTTCATTGCCAATATTTGTAAAATTTATAAATCGATTTATTTGATGCATCTGCATCATTTAAATTATGCTAGTTAATAAAAATGTTTCAATATTTTATGAAGTTTCCACTTTTATTTAATGTGAAATCGCTGTGTAAAAAAGTCACCAACATGAATAAATTAGATTAATGAAAATATTCTATGCAGAATTACTGTTGAAAATGAAAAAAATCATTACATCAATTAAAACTACACCATAGTATGATTTTTACAAGGACATACAATAATAAAGAACGCGGAGATAAATCATTTTCATTTTGTTGAAACTTGACTATTTCCATCCTCATAAAAATTCATCTTTTAGGAGGAAATATAAGGCATGCAATTCATACCTCAAATTTAAAAATAGGTTAAAATAGTTTTTTTTTAAATATACGTTGAGCAAGCTTTATCTTATTAGTGTTAAAATATATAATCTTTAATATAAATTTGAAATAATTCATACTGAGTATGAAAATATCAGTAAACGAAATTTCAATGTAGTTATAAGTAAGTATCAAAAGCACAAAAAGAAAACAACCAAATTTTAAATAAGATGCTTTAAATCTCCTAAATTCAAGATTAAATTGCAAATTTTTAAATCGATTTCAATGCAAGATGTAGCTATTCTCGCTTAAATTTCTGTAAAAATAAAATTTGAAGCAACACAAAATTATAAAGACAAAATAATAATGGAGAAAACAGATGACAATGAAAGTACATCTAACATTTGAAAAATAGTTTTGTCATCAGAGCTATTAAAATAGAAACATTGAATTTGTATATATATCTAGTTAGATAAATGAATACCGAGTCTAAGAAGAAATACTTTATTATCTGAATGTCTGCTATTTGATGAAACTGATTATCAGAGCTGATGATATTTGTAACTGAACTTAAAAGACAAAACAAACTTCATCAAAATTTAGTTTCTCAGACAAATGCTATTTATATTCATATAATAAAACTAACAGTATGATGTGGTCTTATTTTCAGAAGATAGTTAATCATTATTTGTACATAATGACACAACAACGGGGAACACCCAAACAAATCAATATTAATATCACAAATTTTAATAAAATTCCTAAATTTATTAATATAATTGGTGCTTAAAAACAAGTATTTGACATATCTAGTAAATGCTGTCAGCAACAAAGCTAGTCAATTTCTACAGATACATACATAAATAAATAAGCTGAGACAAGGACATACATATACATTTAAGTATTAAAATCAAACTTAAATTAGAAGTAATGCAACAGAATTGTAAAAATAATCGATAACTGTCAATATTTAACGTCTGAATTCTAACATATATCATTTCAAACAAAAATAAAATCTTTCAAATTCAAAATGGATATAAAAAAAAATATCACCAAAGCATTTAAATTAAATAGAACACAAAGCAAATTATTTCTGGATTATGCAAGATTTTAAATCTTATAATTAAAGATATTTAATAAATACTACAGTCTTGAACTTAGAAACTCATGCATATGGATTATCTTATGTAAATAAAATGAAATGAAGGAGGGATGTAAATTCAACAGGAAAGAAGTTCCACAAAGCTTAAAGAGAAATATATATATATATATATATATATTTAAAGGCTCATGGTACTGAAAAATAAAAATAAATTATGTAGCTACAAATTTAAAAAATTAAAAATAAATCACATTTACACGTTTCTACAATCATTGCTTTAAGATTACCGTCAGCGTGCTTTGGAAATAAGATTTTAATTAGTGAGAAAAATATTTCAATAAACCTCAGTGCTTTACAAAGCAATATCTTTTGGGAATGTACCCAGTCTTCCAAATGGAAGAATTGATATTAAAGCTGCACCAATCACATTTCAGCCCATAATTTAAAATAAAATGTGAACTACAGCGCATAAATTTTCTATTCATCATTTAAAGGAACATACTCCAAGACAAAGCTTGATAATTTTTTGGAGGTAGGGAAGGGGGGGGGGAGGGCTTTTTACTCCAACAATATTTAGATTCAACTTTAAATAACACTGAAGAACACAATTTCATGCAATAAAGGACAAATGGTCTGTATAAAAGCTTCAGTTTAATAATTTGTTTTGGGAAAATTGATAAATCAGTAGTGCAGTATCAATTTTTTAAAATTTATATTTAAATCCTATTTTTTTTAAAGGAATAATTGGTGGACCAAAAAAAAAACTACAGATAAATAAATAATCAATCTTTTCTCTTAAATTTTAGAATGATTTGTAACGTATTCGATAAACAATCACTAAAATAAATTCATCTTTAAAAATAAAAGTAGTTCTTATTAGTCCTTTCAAACTTTTACAAATAAAAATAAATTTCTAAAACACGAATTCATTAGATGTAAAAATATAGATACTAATTATTCATTTAAAATCATAAAAATACAAATTGATATGACAGAAAATAAAATTTATATCTATAAAATTTCCAGTTTTATAGCATTGAAAAATGAAAAAGCATTTCTTATTGCATCATAAAGCACTGTAATAAAATTATTTAAATAAAAATAAGTCTAAAACATGTTTCATACCCTTTTTTCAAAATAAATTTAAAATATATAGAGATAAAAAAAAGAAAAAATGGCTTGCAAATGCAAATTCTAAAAGAATATATAAATATTAAATTAATGAATTGAAATGAATATAGTAACGGAATACTAGAGCAAAAAATCGTGGAACTATGAATAAAAATAAACAATTTGTAAATGTTTTACCATAACTTAAAACTGCAAACAAAATGACATGACAGAGGCACATTGCACTATTTGTAATATATGTTACATCATTATTTCTGCAAACTGAACCTGATATCGACTTATTGCATTTAAACATATTGCTTAAAATTAACAGATTCTTCCAAAAGAATCCTGATAGTTCATTATTGAAAACTGAGCTATATGAATGTTAAATATTTGTAAGTTACAAAAAATATTTAAAAACAAAGCAGCTAAATATTATTTACAAACAAGCTGCTTTTAAAAGTAGGGTAAATCATGTGCTAAAATAAATTGAGCTGAAATAAAAACATAATACATAAGAAAAGAATACACCACAAATTTTATTGATATAAAATAAAATATGAAGAGCAGAGACACAAAAATTTTCTTCAAGAGCTTTTATTTTATCATTATCTTAATGATAATATAAGATACGAAGCTGAGGAAACAACTCTCATATATTAACCTCACAAAGAAATTCATATCAGAAAGATTTAAATAACATGCAAGCAAAAGTTTCTTTTAAACTATAAGTAAAACTGAAAAACTTCATTATTATACAGTTACATGAGCTAAACATATTAAAAGATCTTTAAACTTATTACATCAATTTCTGTTTTTAAAAATTATAAACAAATTTAAAAGATGCATGGAAATGAATTATTTAAAGGGAAACATTTTCAGTCTGCGGTGAAAGAATAAATTTCTTCAAAATAGCAACATAAATGATTGACAAATCATAAAGAGAAAAAAAAAATTACTTTCATAAAGTTGGGGATAAGGAGGAAAATCATACCAAGATTTTATGTTTTCTTTTATGCAGTAAAAACCATATCAGAGTTGCATCAGCAAAAACTGTACAGAAAATTATTAATATCTTAAAAGTGTCAGTTGAAATCTCGTTAATCTACATAAAACTCAACTCAAAAGAATCCGGAACTGAATTCATGATAATAGTTAAAACTTCAACTTTAATATGAAATAAAATAAATAACACTCTTTTATGCTGTTGATAATATCAAAAAAAAAATTTAAAAAAATACAGACATTACAGAAATAATAAATGAAATAAATATGCAAAATATCTGCTCAAAAGGAAATGCTTAGTAATATATTAAACTGTAATTAAAAATATTACATAAATGCCTTTTGTCTTTATTTTAATTATTCTTTTAGATAAAAGAAACATGTTTAAAGTAGTATTGACACAACAGAAAATATGTAAGCATTGAAAATGTTGACACGAAAATAATAACGTTTCCACTCGTAATTCGAAAGAATAGAAAGATCAAATCTTTCCAACAAGCAGCATATGTTAAATATAAAAATAAATCTTAAATTAATACCATCATTCTTATTTCTGATCCATTAGTAGCTTGGGATCTTTAATCATTTTCTCACAAAAGATTAATTCATAAAGCAAATCTCAAAAAAGAATAGTTACAATTAAATTTTCACACGAGGGAAACTCATACCAAACATTCTAAATAAGGACATAAGCTATGCTGCATTTTCTCCTCTCAATTTTAACTTTATGCATTTTCGAGTAGGGTTTGTACCTGGTTTTGTTGTATCTCGCACAAATTGATAATGATAATTTGAACTTTTATTTTTGCATCTGACACAATCAGTAATCAATCACTTTCCTTTCTGTAGTATTAAATACCATCTAATGGATATTAGCCTTAGAAACATATCTATTCAAATTATTCGCTTCGGTTATTAATTTTAATCTTGTTCTTTACATCATTGCTATAACGAAAAAAATCTATTATACTTAAACTGGGAGAAAGATTTTTTTAAAAAAATATTTTTAAATAGATGACAAAATAAGTAATTTTTAAACTCATATTTTGGTTTGATTTTTATATGTATTCAATAGATTTCACTATTAATAATGCTTTAGTCTGAGTTACTCACTTGTTCCAAATAAAAAATATTTAAAGCAAAACACATTCCTAAAAATTTCCACCATCTTCTATACTTAATAATTATTGCAAAGGAAAGAAAAATGTGTAAGAGATATTTTTATTCCAAATATGGTAAGAAATTTATGAGCAATTAAAAAACATAAATGTTAATGGTACCATCGTCGTAGGCTATTGTGAGATAATACTCGATGCAATTTCATCCGATCGAACACATACAAGGTCGAGGAGATTCAACGGACTGCTAATCAGTTGGGTCTGACAACTGATACGATACTGATACCGTTCATTTATATATTTCTGCATAGTTGATATAAATAATCATGTTGACAGAGTATCACTTAACCCTAGTGAATTTAAAATTCTTTTTTAGAGAAAACTTTAAATCGTGATTTTAAGACACAGAAATTAAAGAAATTTCAATTTATTGAAGGTAATATTTAGCTTTAATATTTTATAAACAGGAAAGAAAAAAAAATAGAAACATCACAAATTTGCTAATAAAAATTTAGAATCGTGCAAATTTTGCTGCCATTCCTTAAATTAGCATTTTTTGGACGAAAATCTTACATAAGTCTGAATTCACAAATGAGTAATAAAATAAAACAGTTAAATCAAAGGAAATGCTTATTATGACACCAATCTTTTCTGCATAAAATACTTAACATTATAATAACATATCAAAAAGTTTATGTGAATGCCAACTCGGTCGTAATGTTCATTAAAAAGAGCAAAATCCATTTTTTTTTTCCCACATGAATTTTGAAATGGAAATTTTCCAGAGCACGATCCCAATAATACTCTGGAAAATCTAAAATTTAAAATCCTCGAACAAATGCTAAACTAAAAAAGCAAAATTCAGGATTTTCACAAAAAATGCTTATTAAAAATTTAGAAGAATAAAACAGAAGATGATGATTCAAAGACAAGGGCGGATACAAGGGGAGGATCATTAACCACCTCCAAAAATCTTAGAAAGTATTTTGTAATCTGCAAGAAAAACTGTCAAAGGGTTGATTGCATTTGAGTAGTTGGTTGGGCTGTACAAGATTGTTCGATTTAAAAAAAACTGATTGAAACCAATTACACAAAATAATTAAATGTTTTATTTTCATAATCCAATTTTTTGTAGCCACACATATACAATCTTCTTTTAATATTTTTTTCTGAAAAAAGCTTCATTGATAGAACAGTCTTGAGTAAAATCACTTATGAATTCTAAATACAATCATTCTATACAATCGATTCAAAATAACATGTATATAAAAGATTGCTATATGTTATATATTTTGTATATAGAATTACGTAGGCAAAGCTTGCAGTAATGATTTGCTCTAACACTTCCTTTCATTTCCTTCAAAATTAATTAACTAGTTTCAAAATATCAGTTCTAATTTTGCATGTAAAATAAAGTAATATGGTGTGCAATGATTTAGTTTTGTTATTTCCGGCTGATTTTGCAATTTTTATTCACCCTCAAAACTTCTAAAACATTTCTGCATCTAAGACCATCTTCTTGAGCATAGCCCCCCCCCCTAAAATGTTAGAATGTATCCACCCCTGTTCAAACATGCAACTATAATTGGAAGTCAAATAAAAATCAATCAGAAAATTATTCATTTCAGCTGCCAAATCCTAGAATTAGCAATAACATAAGGAAGGGCTAGTAACTCAAAATTAAAAGAATATCATTGGATTTTTTTTTCTACACGAGTTGATATAAAATTTCAAAAATAAAAATGAATACACTAAAATACTATCATTCATGAACATGAAATCTTTAAACTGTTGGATATCATTCCATATAGAATAAAAGTACATGATTAAGAAATAAATATTACCAAAATTCTTTATTATTTTCATTTCTCTCTCTATATATATATACGAAAAATATAGCTACATGAAAATATACAATTTTATTCTTAACAGTAATTCATTAGACTTGATTATATACATATACTTGATTAGGAAAAACCTGAAAATTGTAGAAATAGAATTAATTAGTAAAATAATATCACAGAATAAAATCATATTTTAAGTTCAAAAACAATTGGCTTCGCCTAGAGAAAATATGTCTATTACCGATCCAAATATGGACAATTTCTTAAGTTCCCATGACAAAAATCATAAGAACATTTTACATCCATTTCATTATTACAAAACTTAATGAAACAGAAGTTATGAAGTTTACAAGGAATAATAAATGAACATTGAAACATTATGTAGCATTAATTATCAACAGCATAAAGAGATTACCAGACAAGTATTCCGAGATCATTACACATGGCTGAGCAACAACCTGGACGGCAGATAGGATGGCAATATCAGTGGCCTTCTCTTTTACGTAATGATTTTTTCCTTAAGATATTTTATCTCTTTTAAGCATTCTTCGATCATTGATGCATTTCTCAAGGAATTTTAAAAAATGATTGTGTATCTGCTTTGAAAAGTTATATATTAATGCTATTGGAAGAACAGATTTCAACTGTAAACAAAATAAGCTTTCTTTTCAAATTAATATATTAAAATTTTAAATATAATAAAAGGGTGAAACAAAATGGTTTTGTGCCGATTTTTCAAAAATTAAAACTAATATAAAAATAAAGTTTCAGCAATTCACCTAAATGTAAATTTAATAGCAATACATAAAATTTACATAAGATATTGTTTAACTTCCAACTTTATTTTTTGATGTTGAATGAACTAATATCAAAAGACACTGAATTTCCTAGCAGAAATTATTTTTTACATAACTTTTACATAAAGTATTAAGATTTGCATAGGAATATAGGCACTTTAGAGTCAACTATTTACACGTGAAATGTCGAAATAAAGTCGCATTATATGTTACATGAACCAAATTTTTAAAAAAATATATAAGGTTTGTCTTGAATTTTTTAAAAATAAAACATAACTCGAAGGCAACTTTAATTTAAGAAGCGCTGTATGGTGTGATATAAACCATTCAGTTGCATTAACAAATATACATATGCATAGATATTTATTATATTTTACAGTTAATTATTCCCATAACATAAAATAAAGAAACAGCTTCCTATGATATCCCAACAGATGACGCAAGAAATGAATCACATATGTAGCAAAGTTTTTGCGTATAATATATCACTTAGAGGACAAACAAATTTTATAAGGATCAAAAGGAATTTCTAAACTATAATCTGATAAGCAGAATTTTATACTCCAGCCACAACATAGAGGGCAGCCTGAATTAATGGACAGTCAGCATGAGTCCACTGTATTGAGTGACCAACCAGAGCAATTTCAGCTGTACTGTAGATTTCAATTATTCATTGCATATAAACGAGTCCATTCCCTAGCTAAGAGAAGGAGAAAAAATAAATTGAAAATGTCATAAAAAATACCAAAAATATCCAACAACCATATAAATTACAAAGCAATCCTCTCATTAAAAACTATGAATATTAAAATTGCAAAAATAAATTTATATACCTGAATTAAGATAAATTACAATTAACCTAATACAATTTACTAGGTAAAAGAAAATTGCAATAGGAATCCGAATATTCTCCAATAAAATAAGGCTTAATGACATACAAAATGGGAAAGTGGAGTACCAAAAAATGACCTCAGGAATTACTCTTAGGAAAGGTATGTTACTTTTTATACATCAGTACAATCACTAAATTTTACAAGGTTTGATTTCAAATGTTCATTAATGTAAGACTGGTCACACCATATTATATAGCATAATTTTAGCAAATGCGCAGCCGAAAAAATGACACTTTTAGAATAGACTTCAGTTTTTTTTTTTTTTTTTTTTTTTCCCACAGGAGGGCAAGGTTTGTACACGGGGGAAATTGTGGAATGCATTTGTTCACACCAAAATACAAGAGTAAAGTGAGAAAAATAATCCTAATAAAAATCCTAATGACATATGTCGACTTAGGAAAGGGAATCCTGGGTATCTGACAAAAATGTGTCTGATAGGAATTTTCATCCCTTCGCTCACAGTGCGAGAAACTGCAATTATCGACTTTTTAGAGCGCATAATAGAAATGAATAAAAAAAGAAAATTGAATCAGGAAATACTAGAACATCTTAATTTAATCCATTTTAATTTATGCCAAGATAAAAATCAAATAACTGCTTACAATTTGCATAAGATGAAAAGATCTCATTACATAAATTCCATAAGTTTGACGAACTAAATCTTGCCAAGTAGGCAAGGCATATTTTTTGAAATATTTTTTTCCTCCTTGCAGCATTACTTGATAATTCAGTTTTGCTTGTAACTGCATCTTTTCAATAACACTTTAATTTGCGGCATTGATTAAATTTTAACACAAAAGTATGTCTCACAATATAACATGTGCTTCAGTAATAAAACCCAATCTTTTACTTATTTTTGCTCCAAAGATTACAACAGGATTTATTTTCAAATTGTGTCACTTTTTCCCATAGAATTCACATTTATCTATATAAAAGAATCACAGTTAATACTATGAAAGAAACCATTCAACTCGCTCTGTGAGGCTTTGAATTCTTCTGGAGAGATGTCTAAATGTGGTGCCATTGCAAGCACAAAAACCTCATATTTCACTTCTAGTCAATAATCTATTCATAAATTGTCTTCATCAATTCGGGACAGAATAGCTCCCAACTTAACCAAAGCTCATTCTTCTTCAGCCATGTTTATATCAGTGCTGAAATGCTGCCATTTTAAGAAATTATGATCGTGCTGTTAATAGATTTTGCTTGTCTGCAACATTTATCTTCCATAAATTGCTCTAATTTTTGTTTTCAACAAATAAAGTCTTGAAATATGTGAATTTTTTCTTATTAAGCTATTTAGTTTTATGACTCGCTTAGAAAGTTTTTAATTTCTTTATTTCTATTTAAAAGAAAGTATAACCATTTACAGGAACTTGAAAGGAATTTATAATGTGTATGTTCGATTTTTTTCATCCAATTTTTAATGATAATTTGCCATGCTTTATACGGAAAATAAGAACGGATGATTCTTAATAAAAATAACTTGATAATAAATGCGATGCAAAATTTTATTCTGTGAAAGTTTTATCAATTTCAAAAATGCTTCATTACTCATCAAACTTTTGTTATTTTGAAAATTATAGAAGAAAAGAATTTAAAAAGAATTTTAATTGATACTTTTTTTTCACACTGTTTTTTATTATAACCATCACAACCAAATATTCAAACATGCAGCTGGCTATTCTCAAAAAAATTCTATAACTTCTTCCATCCGACAAAGAATCGAAAACATCTTTTTTACATCTTAACAGCTTGCTTCCTCTGTAATAGGTAATGATGATGATCTCACCCAGTCCTTCTGAGATAGCAATTACATACAGCAATAGAAAACTACGCCGACTTTTGCTGACATTTTGAAGAAGCGAGTAGAAAACTCATCTTTTTTCTGCTGAAAATAAAAGCTGCAAGAACACACAAGTAGTTTGTCTACAAAAAAAAAGCCTTTGATACAAAAATTGCAGACAAGTATCTCCAGCACAAGAAGTAAATGCAGCTATAGCATTTGTCTCATTTTATTGTTGACAGAAGTTCCTTATTATTAGATAAGTTGACAACCCAACTTCTTCCCTATGCTAAAAATTGTAATGTTCTTATCCCATTAGTCTTCAATAAATCATTTCTTGCACTCAATAGCATAGCTCTTCCTTGAAATACTGATCTTAACTGCATATCAAATATTATTCCCTTTTAATAAAATGAATACTAAAGAGTAATCAGTCGCAATTATATTGGTTGTCAAATGTGCATGGACTTGCACTTGCACTTCCATTAGTCATTCAGCAGCAACTATGAATCAATCTACCAATTAGGAATAATTTTGGGAACCTCTTGAGAAATCAAGATAGGGATCATTTTTCAACTATGTCCTGTTTTTGGAGATGTACGATACCAAGGCATATGATATATGTATCCTAATATGCACAATTAATGTAATGAAAAATTTGGCTTACAGTAGGTATAAAGCAAAAACATCCAAAACCATGATCTAATAAATTAAAAACTTACAAAACAGTAAAATATATGCAAGACAGGATTTTAAGTTATATAAACGTTGAAAATTATTACTGATTGAAAAAAAAATGGCTCACAGACAAAAATAGACTTGCAAGACTCGTACCAGTTTTTATAGCCTCTGCTTCATTAATTTTCCATTGTTCTGCAACATCATTTGCTAAGGGATCATCGGGGTTTGGAGCACTTAGTAAAGCTTGAATTGAAAGTAACACAGTCCTAATTTGAAGAGCAGGACTCCATTTATCTGAAGTGAGAAGGAAATGAAAATGTATCATTTGCCATTCTAAGATTTTCATGTCTATCTTCAATTAATAAATAAAACTACAACAATTACTTTTTGATAAAGCTAAAATCAGTCCATTATTTTCAAATATACATTCTACAGTAACATGCACACAGTTAAAATCAAAACACATGTGAAAAAGAGATAATTAATTCTGTTTAATACAAGTGGCACTTTCATCACAAATATCATTCAGTCATTCATCCAAATGTAGTAAATTTAATGAAAAACTTAAAACAATTTAGTTCATTTCAAATCTTGCAGTAAACCTTGGCTGTATATAGCATAATTTAACTGTTTGTAAAAAAAAATATTTACAACTATCACAGGAAAGGAAAATATTATACTAATGTGTCAGTAGTAACCAATACTTACAAGGACTTAAAAAATTAGCTAAAAAAAAATAAACCGAACAAAATATTGGGTTATGAAATATCTTTCCTTGTTTGTATATGTAGCTAGGAATGAAATTTGACAAAATTTTATATTTAAACTTCTGAATGCCTGAATTCTGCAAAATCTAAAATTAGTACCACAATCTTTCAAAAGAGGAAATGTTGCTGTTGGTCGAGTTGAATATTGCAAAATAAATCAAATATGACAGCTTAAGCAAAAGCCTAATCCACATTCTAAGTATGCATCGCATTGCAATCATGATGACAACTTTAAAACAATCAAAACTTTTCACTGATTAATATGAATTTACAGTCATATCATAATCATAGAATAGGAAGGCCTCCTTAATCACTCAATATCTTCTGAATATGCTGTATATTATTGTGTAAGAGAAAAAAAAATGAATCCGATGCATTATAGCTGAACATAATGTAGTCATAATAATGAGACTGCATGTTGTCTTTGATGGTTTATAAGCAGCCGAAATTAATTATCAATATCTTGATTGAGGTGGCTGCAGACTGAGTCATTAATCTCAGTGAAATGATGGTATAGAAAACATTGTAATGAATCGTGAATGTATAGCTGTGCTCCATTACGCATCAAAATTATTGGATCAAAGCATTACTTAGATGCATTAAGGGAATTATAATATTATCCAGTATTTGTCCCGAATTCTCTCCAATAATGGAATATATCAAAAAGGTACTTGCCGACTAGTGATATTATTTGGGGATAAAGAAATTCACAAATTCGGCAGTTATAACTGTTGATTAACTCATTGAAATGTAAGTCCTCATGTTTCATTCAAATATCATTTATTTATTAATTTAAATACAAGCAGAAATAGTACAAAAAATACCGCAGGTATCAATTATAGTTGAAACTGATATCGATAATTAATCGTAAATGAATGGAAGTGAAGAATCTAAGATTTTCTCAACTGGACAGTAAGTCACATCAAGAAGACAAGTTATTGCATGAGTATTTGCTTACGAGTTGATAACTTTGTCATTAAACACTGCAGTTGGAACTTCTGTTAACCATCTCTTTCTATACCAGGTCTATTATTTATGACCCAGCTAATTAAAATCTCTTAATTATATCACTCGTTTTAATACTTACAATCTGCAAAAAAGCTAAAAAAAATTCTCAACAAAGGAAAGATTCTGGGAATCTCTTATACCTTAGATAATAAAATCTGAAAAATGATGGAAAGTTGAACTTAATCTGATAACATCTTAGTAAAATATTTGAAAGAACATAAGCGGCATTGCTATTCCACACACGCATTTCAATTTACTAGCACTGAATACCAATATTGTTGCACACATTCCGAAAATATAAAAATTTTCTATGACGATTTTTTTGCAGTATTTATCCTTCCCAAACAAATAAAAATCAAATGAGAAAAAAATGTTTAATTTCATTTATTAGCTTTAACCACAGATACATCTCAGCATGGAAATGTATTATATAATCAAAGAAATTTTTTTTTAATTTCATATAAAATTTTAAACCACACAACCTAAACAGGATTGCCACACAAATCTGGGGAAAAAAATCCCCTGCGCTTTCCCTGAACGTATATGCAATATAAGAGGAAATGGGGGAACAGCACTTTTGTGTTAGTTACAACAGAATAACAATATGCCATAATTTTAATGAGTGTTAAAAGCAAGGAAAGGAAGCAACAAATTAACATTACCCGAATAATAGTATATTAAAAGAATGTTTCTTCTATATGTAAATATAAACAATCTCTTTATTTACTGCCAAGAATTTAGCAAGATAAAATTTACATATTAAGGGGGAGAATTATTGATCACCTCTCATGTTCTTTAGTTGTAAGTCCCACATAATTAAGGACTAAGATGAAATAAAACCCAAAATAACTTTTTTTACTATTATTATACAAACCATTTAATGATTACTTTACAAAAAAATATTAAGCAAGATTCTTATTTATTTTTGCCAATTCATATTTTTAACCATCAATTTTTGCAATTTCTGAAGATTTTGTAGTCATCAGTTGAAATTTCTTCTTTTGCAACAATTTCATTTGCAATGCTGCTTTGCATTTGTTGAACTCCTTTTCTTTTCCTGAACTTTTTTCTGCTCTTATAAAGCTATATTCTAAGACACAGCTCTTAGATCAATTAAAGAATCGTCTTTCGGATTTTCAACAAGAATATCCTTATTGATACTAAATCTAATTTCCAAAGCTGAAATGCCATGTGACAACACAAAAATTTTTACTTATCAAAAATCAGGAAAATTTTTTTGACTTCAAAAAATTAGAATAGAAATCATCTAAATAACTTTTTTTTCACTAAATGAATCAAACTGTTCTTCATATACATTTATTAGTTTTTTTTCAAGAAAATTTCAAATTATATCTTTGCACCTTCTGAACATGCTGAGGAAATGTGTGCATTGGAATAAAGAAGAATCCACTCAACCATTCATTTTAAATCAACCATTCGTTTTTCATATAATAATGGATTGTGTTTTTCAATAAATGTGGATTTGAACAACATGTAGCTTTTAAATAGCAAAATTTTTGGACGTGTTCAAGTATTTTTTTTATAGTACTTTTCAAAAATATGAAACAGTCTGCTAAAAAGTCACTTTTCAGCTTCAGTAATCAAATAACTTACAGTCACTATTCCAATATTGGTATTTTTTCTCAGCATCAGATTTTTAGTATTATCAAGCTATCAAAAATAAGCTGTCTTATTTTTTTGCTTCTTCACTTATGCTTATTTTGACCATATTTTTTCATTAACAGTTTAACAAGATTGAAAATATTTTCATTTAAGAAAGGCACTATTGGTTCAGTTGTCTACGATTTTTTAAGAAATGGCTGAGGAATATTAGCAATATAAAAGAATCAATTTATCCTAACAAGCATTTATAATATCCACACATGGTAGATCCAGGAAAAATATTTCTCACTGAATTCTATGTATTTCTTTGCACTCTCAAAAACTTTTAGAGCACGTTCGCAAACACAGACATTTTCTACCTAGTGGACGGAACAAAACATCGAGGGAAATTCAGATGAACCTACAAATTCCAGTTGGACTATCTTTAAAAATATTCTATACATTGATCTTAGAATAACATCTACTTCAATCAAGTACATGTCCATATTGAAATGCTCCATAGATTATGTGTAGTCCAAAAGTACCTAGATCTAAAATTTTACAATAATTTTCGCATGGAAGTTTTTTGACATGTTTAAAAAATTTTAATTTACATTAGACACATCCATATTAATATGTAAAAATAACTATGTCCAAACTTGATATAATTTCTTTAAAACTCTCAAACAGTTCTTGAGCAAGTCTTTAAAACACTTAATTCAAATATATTGAGAGTCTATTGATTGATTGACTCACATCAATGTCTTACAATAAGATCCATTTGGCATTTATGTGAAATGCGGTTCAAAGCTTCATCAAATATTACAAATTTTTTTATTGCTTAAAGATTTCTTAAGAGATCGTTGCAAAAAGTGAGCTAATCCGTAACAAATAATGTACGACATTTTTGTACGACCTAACGTACATTTTTTCGTTATTCCACTATAAGTAAAGATATGGGAAAATATTTCCGATGTATCATTGAATGTATTAAAGGGCGTATGTGACGCAACAAGTTTAAATGTCCACAAAAGTTCAACTTTAAAGGACTGTTCTTTAAGTTCAAAATCGGTTTATATTCCGACATCAAATTTGACGTTTTCGAAAGATATCACTTTGCATTCCCTTCAAATACTAAGTCCAATATAAATAATGACTTTTTTCGAAATAGTAAGCAAATCTATGTTTTCCTCTTTTGGCATGACTAACAAGTGCTTGTTTTCCCATATTACTGTCTTCTTACAAAGTACAGAGAGAACAGATTCTGCAGAACTTCTTTAATCAATTCAACCAAGTCAGAATTGGTATTTTTATCCACGCAATCCGAAATAAATACGATTTTTTTGCAGCTCATTATTTAAATACATTTTCTAACCTACTCTGAAAAATCTCAGTTTCACAAATAATAAACAAACCATTCAATAAACTCAAACTCATGTATGAGTGACTAAATAATAAAGCAATGATTCCACAGATTGAATGTTACTCTTTCTGGAGAAGAAATTTATTATATTCTCTCATGCTTGTGACAGCAGTCTCGTGCATGCTTATTAGCTGCAATCCGGGAAATTCATGAAAAAAGAACTGTCTCTCAAATCGAAATTCGACTTAATCTGTACAGGGAAAAAGGGAGTGAATTTTTACTATTTTACTGTCGCAAATGGTATTATTGCATTTTTGGAGTTATAACTATAATCTTTTATTCTTGTAATATTTAGAGATCTTAGAAGGAAAAAAAAAAAAAAAGAGCCAAGAAATTTAAAATTTCTAGTGCTTTTCATTGTTTTTATGGAAACGTTCAATTTCTCTGCAATTTCCCCTTTAAAAAAAAATTTAAATGACCTAAATTTTCCCGCCCCCAAGGTGCCGTGGCAATCCTGCAAACTCAAAAAATATTGTAATGTTATTGTGCAATATTGTACAGTATAGCGCCTTATACGCTCAGAGATTCCAAGAAATATGCAAATTACCTTTCCCACAAACAATACATTAACTTCTATGCTATGCACAGATGAGAAAAGACTAAAATTGATGGAGGATCAATGATCTTCAAAGGAAAATCCATTATTCATAGAACATTGATCCTATGAAGCCTCATTAAAAAGTGCAACAATATATATATATAAAACAATAACTACGCATTATAATATATAAGAAATGCCACTTTCAGGAACTCTTTCCTGTCAATTTAAAGACATGACAATTTTTTCACCAGTTTAAAAACATACAGAACCAATTAAAATGATAATAAAATCTGGTTTAATATTAGGAAAAAAATATTTTTATTTTAAAAAATGTAAAAGTTGCAGTAAATGAGTGAAACAAATATTTGGAAAGTAATCTTACCTTTCAAAATGTCTAAACATATTCTGCCTAATTTATCTATATTAGGATGATAAATTTTTGTCATAAAACGAACTTTAGGAGCAGACATAGGATATTCTTCTGGTAAAAACAGTTCCAATTTAAACACACCCCCTTCAAAAGGTGACTGTAAAAAACATGCTGTGTAAGTGAAAAGTTTCTGACTAAAAGAAATTAAGACACAGCAAAAATTGGCATTAACAAACCTATTAGTTATCTACATTACTATATATTGCATTCTAAGAAGGAATGATATAAAGTTTCTTTTTCTCCTTCTCAAATACAAATGTTAACAGAAACCTTAGATCACGGCAATTTAGAAATAAGCAGAAACTGTTTTTCCCCTACAGAAAAGCTAAGCAGTTGCACTTTATACAATTTTATACTACATATAAACTTTTGATAAATTAAACCAAATTTCAACACACAAATTATTAAAAAATAAATTGCACTTCAAAATCTTTTATAAATTCAGAATTTCCATTTCTCCTAATTCAGATTTCATTTTGCTAACAAAAAATTATCTTAACCTTAGAAATAAAGAGGTTTAAATATAAGAATTAAATATAAGGAAAAAGAAAAAAATCTATTGAAGATACAAAAGTACTACAAACTATTGCTATATCCAACCTCATTGTCCACAATTATTTAAATTAGTTATAAATAATACCTCCAAAACTGACATCCTATACAGAATATTCTAAAAATAGTTGAAACACATTTAAAATTTTAAACAGTTAAAGGTAGCTAGGTATTGCAAATTGTAATAGTGTTCAAAATAAATTAGTTTATGCTACTGAAATAAGTACTGCTATAGCTTTCAAAAAGTTACACTCCAATTTTCTTTTTAATGCAATCTAGCTAGACCAAGTTAGTCGATTATAAAATTCTTCCTTCTGCTATAACATCACACACACAAAAAAAGTGCATACCTGTAACGTTAAAATGACAAAGTTATGATATAATTGGAAATGGAGGAAAACAGTTAAATTAGATACAAAGTACAGACTCTGCCAATACTATCAAGACTTATCACAGGTGGGATTACTAACCCCCCACCACTTTTCTTTTGTACTTTCACACTAGGGCAAGGCCATTTTATAATTGAAAAAGATAAGTTTGCAATTGGACTAAAAATCGCCAGAAATTAGTAAACATTACATTCTTATTCATAGACAACTTTTAAATATAAATTATAATATATATATTATGGAATCGATTAACATTCATATGATAAATGCAAAATGACCAACAGCAATTGAAATCAGCAAATTCCTTCTACAAGCCCTATGTACAAAACTCCTCTTAAAACAGCAATAAAAAAATATTTACTACATGTTCTCTTCAGTAGTTTCATTCATATGAAAGAATTAAGTGTTTCATGATCTTCTATTTGTTCAAAACTTTGTCCAATTATTTTAATGTGGTTTTCTGTTTATCATGGAATCATTAACTCTGTTAACAAGATTAAAATAAATAATTTAATACTATCAATACAGAAAGGCCCTAAACACTTCTACAGAAGGTATTCAAGGCAACCTGGATACCTTTATGACATTTCCTCATTCCCTTTTCATTCAGTGCGATTGAATGAATACCCGAGGTGCATACTTTGTTAGAGATACTCATTCAGATGGGATTGGGGGACGGGTAAGCTTTCTGATAACTTTCAAATAATGATTTAGCATATATTTGTTAAAAACCATGCAGATCTTGCTTTTGCATCATTTAAGTTTTTCAACAACTAAACTCTAATTACTATATATCTACTTAATCATTTTTTTTTGTATCAATTTTTGGAGTTATGGCCAGAAGAAGAAATATAACTCTGAAGAAATAAATCAAATTTGATTACAAGAAACAGGCGAATCTGATATTTCCAATTTTGATGAAAAGTTATTAAGCAAAAACCAATAAAATAATTATTTGGAAATTACAATTAGTTTAGATGAAATTCGTGATTTTGAAATAGATAATGAGGATTATGGAAAGATCATTTAGACTTCTGAATTTTGGATAAGAGGGGGAGGGGTGAACAGCAGGGTTTTTTTTTTTGCTGCCTCTATTTATAATTTGTCATTTGGTTTAATTTCATTGCAATATTTCAAGCTGCTATTTACCAATGAATTTTGCTTTGATAAAAACAAATTCAAATAAATATGCTGAATTTTATTTGAAAAAGATATCTTACAAAACTAAAAGACTGAAAACAGAGTCTGATAAGAAATTCAGGATATACTGCCATATTTCTCATCATGACCATTGCTTATATGCTTAAATTTCAGATTATTAGAGCAAGAATTTAATAGTTGGCAATAAATTGTTTCTTGAAAAAATTAAGTCCTGCGATAGACTTTTTAAAATAAAATAATTTTTTTGTTTTAGAATGAAAAAAGAACAGAAAACTAATTTTCTTTCATTAAAAAACTGGAACCTTTGTTTTTGAAAGTAAAAGAAAATTCTAGAAAAGTGTTTCAAGCATATATGAAGGTTCTAATAGGTGGAGCCCAAATAAAATACTAAGAAAGATCAGGTGTTTAATATGCATCCCTAAATCCATGAAATGCAGCTTAAAAAGTAGATGCTATGCATCATCCATTTGGGCTATACACTTGATTTTTATTTTTATTCCCAAAATATATACTCATACTTTATACAGATATATACTCATGCTTTAGGAAAGCTACCAATATTCTGGATTTTCAATTTTATTTAATCTGTTGTTTTAAAAGAAAACATATGCATTATTACCAATTTTCAATTACATGTTTAGAACTGACATAGTACCAAATCAAGATTTTAAAAAATAATAATAATAAAGACACCATTAAGAGATACACTTTTAACACTAAGCGAGATGAAATGAAAAATATGATTTACAAAAAAAAAAAAAAAAAAAATGTTTCAAATAATTTTTCCACTAAACAGGAAGCCAAAATTTAACATTTCAACTGAACCCACTTTATAATAATATGTCAATATAATACAATGTTTCAAAATAATAGGCAAATATTTTTACTGGCTACTCCAAAGTATTAAATAAGTGCATATTAAATTTCATTACAAAAAAGTCTATTTATAATTTATATTTGTAATTTAAATTCTAGATACAAGCATAATACAAAAGCTAATGAGAAACACTTTCTGCGGCACCATTAATTAATTATATTACTGTATAATAAAAGTTGCAGCACATTTTAATATAGTAGGTGGCTGCAATAATTCTGCCCTTAAAATAAATATTAGCACCAATCATTTAAAGATTCTTAGCAACTATTCATAAATAATTTTGATTAGTGTTTATTAGATGCAGTAAATAAAATAATTCGGCAACAGAATTTTTAATATACTAAGATATGTTCTTTTAAAATATATATAGACATTATCAATATTCTGATAAATAAGAAAAAAGTAACAGCTCTACTAACCAATATTAAGCAAGAAATTTAACACAAAGCTTTAATATCACACTGACATTAATAATTAAGAGAACAATTTCATGAAGCATAAATCTAATACTATTCTATTTCACAGAACAATCCTTCACCCCCACAAGAAAAATGTCATGTTTTAACAAATGACAATTATTGAAATTTTTAAAATAAAATATTTAAAATGATTCAGAATTAAAGATTAAGGAATTCATAATATTACATTAAAAAATTGTTACTTTAAATTCTAAAACTACAAGTAGTAATTCTTTACATTTAGAAAATTAACAAGATGCATAATTGTACACATGTGAATGTTAACAATTCATTTTAGTTAGTTCTTAAAGAGGTTTTCATAGTTCTTAAGGAGCACAAAAATAATAATTGTTTGCTTTGAATCCTAAAAATTAATTTAAGAACTTTTGTTGTTATATGATTTTATAATAAGCTTTACCTAATATGAATATGAAAACAATCCATCAATCAGAAAGGCAAGTCACTTGACATGCAGAGAGTTCATAATAAATCAAGTGCAAAGAGTTAGTTCATCATAAACAAAACAAAATTTCAATATGATTTTTATATAAGACTTCCTTTTGCATAAATTCTCTAAATATTATTAAACAACAGAAAACTTTACCGAATATTCAACATAAACTCAAAGTAAAGATTTTTTTTTAAAGTAAGATAATTCCTTTGCATATGATTAACAGTGATTTACTGCAACCTTTTAATGCCTAAATGCTTTATGAAATTACATCAATAAGAAAAAAAATTTAAGACAAGAAAGTAACCTCTTCAGGTCCAGCAACAACAACATGGAAATATCTGGCATTGTTTTCATCAGGTATAGCACTTATACCTGGAACAGGCTCTGCCATTAACCGCTGTGTTTCCTGAAATTAACAAATTATAAATTTCATATATTTGTCAAAATAAAAGTTATGCAATATTACAAACAGAAGCATTCAACTTTTACACCTTGACTTTTTTTTTATCCCCCACCCCCATCATGAGCACTGCTTAGAAATCTTAAATGGGCAAAATTAAGATATTATAACAAATTGATAGATGTTTCATTATCATTTCTTATAGTATTAGCTCATACTTAAATATTATATATTGTCAACTAAAAGCTGATTAGAAAATCCTCTTATATTCTCATCAAAAATCTTAATACATCTTATCAAAATTTCATATTCAACAATGGAAAATTAATTAACTTCAAATTTATTAGTTTATACATCTGCTTAGCAGTTAGTATAATTAAAAATAACAGCTGAAAAGTGTTACAAAAACTACTATATAATGCTTTAACCTTAATGCATATTTCAATTGTGATAGCTCTGGGGGGAGGGAGAATAGATGGTCATAGAACAATTGTATCTTTAAAAAGAATTGGCCTTAAAATCTTAAAAACCAATAATTAAAAAATAATACATATTTATATACATTATATATTTTTTTAATTACAAGTTTGTTTCAAATACAAAATTATTAGTAACATTTCAATAAAAGGGTAGTTTAGTGTGTCCCTTGCTGCGCCAAGGATGCCAAGTCGCCAATAAAAATGGTGGACAAAATTAAAAAACACTTCTGCAAAACAATTACAGTTACCATTTTTTACATTAAAATTATGATATTTACTGAGAGGTGTTGTTTTATCTGAGATTTTATTTTTAACCTTTAGAATCATTGTCGCTGCCTATCTTAACAATTTTGTAATAAAGTTTTTCAAACCGGCTGCGCTGGTCTGTTGTATAGAGAATAAAGCATAGAACATGCGATGTCTTCGGCATCTGAAGAAGGCCCCAGGCAGAATTTTTTAACTTAAAAAAACATCTTACAGCTTTGCTAGAAGCGGGAGCAGAAACCTTTAAATATAAGGACTGTGCGGATAACAGGAACAGTACATAATCAAAAGAAAGAAGCAATCAAACCATTTCCCATACAAAATTTCAAACAAGCATCCTTTTCCCAAGATCTAACAACTCGTAAAAAATACATATTTATATATTTATTCCACTCACCCTTTATTTATTCTGCAGATTTAAAATATTTCCTGCCATCTCATTCACCACACATCCTTTCTTGAACAATTAGCGACATAACGAATTATCAAGGAAACCATCAAATTAGAAAAAGAATTATGAAAGTGCAAAGAATTCCATTGCAGGCGACTTCTTAAATTAATAATTTAGATGATTTCTAAAACGCATACCGAAAGTTAAGTATTTCAAAAGAATATATATTTTCTGTTCATATTCACATTAGAAATAACATTACAGTGTCTTATTAGCAATAAAAACTTGATTATAATACAAAACTAAATTAAAACCTTTAATTAATATTTTTTTTATTTAAAAATTTTCATAAAATAGTTGTAGTTCATGTACAACTCAGCCACTGTAAAAAGTAAACAAAACAGCATTAGGGTTACTATAAGATCGTTTTGTTGGGTTTTCATATTAGCGACAAACTCGGGGGCACACTAAACTACACTTAAACCAACATTTCAATACTGCAAATTGTAATTTCCATACAAAAGTTATATATGGGAAGATGGAACAAATTGAAACATTTTTTTTAAATAAAAAGATAATAAAAATTTATGTTTCTAGAATATTTATATTATATAACAGTAAAGAAATATTAGCATAAAAAATTATAAATAGGATATTTCTTTTGCTCCTATGAAAACATGCAAAGAAACTTCAATGAATTCAGTTTAAAATTTGAAGATATTAAGTTTAAAATAGATGAATACACATTAATGCCTCTAAGAAAAATGCATAAAAACCTTCTGTTATAATGAAACTAAAGAATACAGACTATGAATTATATTTCGGAAAATAAAAATACAAAATATGATACTTTAGAAGAAACAGATTAAATTTAGATGTTCATATACCAAAATTGATTTAAATAATTGCAATAAAAGGACCGGAATTACCAAAAATAAAAATCCTATACAGCCATTCATCTCAAGAAGATAACGAGAAATATCAAAAAATGTTGATACTTTTATAACATAGCAAACAATATACTTAAAATAAATTTATCTTTTATATGTGCATTCTTTAAATCTGTTGACTCCAATTTTAATAAAACAGTAACATTTCCTTCAATGGAAAATAATTTTTTCATAAAAACATTTAATATAAAAAAATCTTAAAAAAATAAAATTTCAAGAATAATTTAAAATTAAAAATACTTTTGATATTTATAACTGAATGAGAATTTCATCTATTTAGTAAACACAAATTACACTGGTCAGATTCACATAATAAGTAATACAACTTTTTGATTAATACTGAATGGAAGAACTAGAAAACGTAAAGACTTGGTTCAAAAGAATTTTGAACATGCAATTTTAACAATATAAATAAGCAAAATATATGAAGCACATTATAAAATATGAGAACAGATTACAATTTCATAATCTCATTAACAGCACAAAAATACTCCAACTTTAATTTTTTTTTTCCATTTTAACAAAATCATAACTTATATATATTCTTTATTAAAATCAGGTATTTGAAAATTAAATATGATTCTATATTAGCAGACAACCTTTTAACTAGAATGCATAGAAAACTATATTTTTACATTATGTAAATAAGCTATCTTCCCAAGTTTTCCAAGGAAGGGGAAGGGGAGTGATATTAGAATTATTTAAAACCATTCTTAAACTTTCTTCCAACTAAAAACTGGATACTTAAAATATTAATTTAAAACTGAAAGAGGAAAGAAAAATCTTAATTGAAACTCATCCCTATATAGAGTATGTATCAATATAAAATGAAGTTTCATTTCTTAAAGAATAATTATTGTTCTTATCACATAAATTAAACTATTAACCTGATTAAATTACTAATTGCTGAAAATTATATAAATTTTGACACTAATCTGTAGATAAATATTGCAAAACTAATAAAAAGCAACTTAAGTTCTTATTATTAATATTCATTTTATAGCAAAATGCAAGAAGTACTTTGAGATCCTAATAAATTAATAAAGCTTTTCAGTCCAATTTATAGAAATGAAATTCAAGAACAAAAAAGGGAGAAAAAAAACCTTTTTCTACAGTTTAAATTAGTCACTGTTTCAGAGTAATATACTAAATTGGACCTGGAAAGCCTGGAATAAAATGGGGGGAAAAATCCTTCATAAAACTAGCATAGAAGCTCATTCATTTAAAATTTAATATTAACAATATGGCTCAGTTAATCTAATATTAGTAATATATCCAGTTTAAAACTAAATTTTAAAAAACTACTAAACAGCTAATCTAACTATTATTACACTAAAAAATAATGCAATGGAAGATTAAACTTAGTCACGTTTAAGGCTAATGACTTATCAAAATGCATGGATGAAACTTAGAATAATCTACATGCTAATGTAAAAGATTCTTTAGTTAAATGCTAATAACAGAAACCAAATGAAAGTAATATTTTTAAATGCACTAAAATAGTTTAGTTTAAATTATCAAACACTTATCAATGACAAAAAAAATATTCCTAAAAATGCTAGCCCTTTTAAAAACATTTTGCACCCAACAGTATATTAACATGATACTGCCAATATAAGAACTTGAACCAGGCAAGTAGCCATCAGTAATGTGGTAATTTTAGCCCACACAAGATCTAGATTTCTATATTATGTTTTTAAAAAATTTGTAATTTCTCAAAATATGTAGTTACTTGAAGTATCTTCATATAGAGCAGGATTAAGCCCAGTGAGGGCCATTAGGTATTAAAATATTCAGGACTCCTCTGTTCCTTTTCCCCCATTTCCAAAACCTGGTATTTTATTTTTAATTTAATCTTGATATATAGAGATTAAAAGCTGTTTATATACAAACAATTTTTACCTAGTAAACATATGGTAAATTGAAATAAAGTATTTGTGGGTCATCTTTCAAAAAATTGGTTACAGTACATTGCTTATAAAAAATTATACTTTTAATAAACAATTTTCAACAAAATGAATACAAATTAATTGTTGAATACAAATTAAATGCTCTAATAAAGAATTTTCACAGACTTTCGTCTTGTAAATCATTCAGCCCTGAACTGGAATAACAAATAAGCAAAGCAAAGAATTGCCAAAAAGTTAGCTTCTAAGTATTCTTTACATTTTCTGACTAATCCAAATATCACTTTTATTTGATCAGCAAGATTTATGTATTAAAAAATAGGCAAATTAAATTTAAACATGGTCAAATTAAATTCAAACATTATTGAAATTTCAGAGCATTATTACGCATTCTAAATTTTTTTTTTTCATATTTTTAAATTTACTTACAATATTGTGGACTTTTTTTAGGTTGGTTAATTGATTGACAGGTGAATGGCTTGGTAAATTTTGTATTTGAGTATTTAAGAATACTTTAAAAAAATAAATTTAAAAACATTTATTTTTTACAAAATGCTTTTTCAATATTTTGTTTAAAATTACTTTTTTTTTAACTACAATTATGTTTTTACTTTTAAGTAGAAACATTTTACTTCAAATTACTTATTCTTTAACCCAGTTCTTTTATTAATGACTTAAAATCGTACACTTTCATATTTCAGTCAGCTAATTTTTTTTTTTTAAATTTAGCAACTGCTTTTATAGATACTAATTTAAGATCCATAAAAAAAAATTTTAGTTTTGAAAGTAGAGAGAATCCTAAAATTTGCACTGTGGGGGTTGCAATAAATCTTAATTCTGCCCTAAGTGAAAACAATTGGAATATAAATTATTGCATTTATTTGTTAGTGAATTTGAAAACAAAGCATAGCATGAATAGTGTTCTAAAATTTAAATGATACAAGATTTTAATTTCAGGAACTTTGAGTACAAGGCTCTTGCATGTATAAAAAAAAAATTAAGCACAAATTAAATTGCCTTAATACAAAAAGAAAAAATCCCAATACCTTAGGTATCTTGTAAACTTAATGATCCCTATGCAGTTGTCTATTCTGCCTATTTAATTATCAAGCCCTATTTTATAAGTGATAAAAAAAGAAGGGATTCGGATACGTGAACAGCATGTGTGTTTACCATTTCATTGGGAGCAATCATATACCTTGTTCATGCGTTAATGTTTAAAATAAAATGCTAAGGTTACAAAAGATGCAAACAACAGCAGACTTTTAATTACATAGTTGTAGACTGTCTACTTCTTGTATAGTTAAATAATTCTCAAAAATGAAATGATAGTCGCATCAACATTTAATATTGACAAAATACAAGAAATAAAACTTCTCTTATAACCAAAATGCTATAACATCAGATTCTTTTAATCCATAAAATTGATATGGAAATAGACAAATTTGCTTATGTGACAAAATAATGATCAGTTTAATAAAGCAAAGACTTACAAGAAGAGTATGAATACATTTCCTTAAATTACATTTAGTATTTTTTCTAAAAATCGTTGAGTTGTTTAAATCAAATCGTGTACACAACAATGAGAAATAATCTACTTTATCCAGATATTTGCAAGTAGAAACCTGCTGCAATCCCCCTACAAGCTACATACATTAACAAAAGTCGAAAAATGCAAAACACAGACTATCAGCTTAGGCCCTTGCATCTTAGATTTACTTTTCATATTAATATCATTTATCAAAGAGCATTCAGATAATTTTTATCAGGAATCAGCTTATGTTATATGCTTTGTTTATCTGCAAAGTATATGCACTAATATAGCATAACATAAGATGGAGTTTACTACAATTTCTTTTCAAATCTCATCTTAAATGCATATAAAAATACATATAATATTTATATCCTTGAATTTCTTTTTTCATAATTAGTTTTTATATATATAGTATAGAGTACAACAATGAATATTTATAAAGTGCTGATGTGCAATAAGCCAGAAAAATGTGAATAAGTAGGTTTGGATATAAAAAGGATGTTTTAATGGTATGAAAAGTAAGAAATGAAGCTGGATTGGCAGGAGTTTTATAAATGCTCATCATTCGGTTACCCCTTATGTCATACAAGGTCAAATAATTGGGAATCTACTGCATACATAAAATATTTACTTTTATTAATTTAAATACTCTTTTGCAGACAAAAATATTTCATACATAAAATGTTTTGCACAAATAAGATTGGCAAAAAAGGAATAAATGTAGAAAAACAAATGAGAAAACAGATTATTTAATTTTACAGTATATTTGTATCTGAAATAAAACTTACTTTAATAAAAAAAATATTAAAATGAATTTTTTATTAGAAAAGCCAATAAATAAAAATAGGTTAATGATCCACATGATAATGCTCAAAAACTTTATGTATGTGTTTGTAAAGATTAAAATGATACTCAAATTGTCAAAAGATCAAGATAAGTAAATACATCAAAGTTTCATTTCAAGGCTCTCATTGCATTTTAAGAACATGACAAGTAAGCATAATATTTAACTTTACATTATTACATAAATATTTTTTACATAAAGCATAATAATCTTGATTAAGCTAAAAACATATAAAGTAAAAAGTCAAAATGCTATTCTAATTTGTTAACTTTAACAGTTGTGTATTTTAGTCACATTTTTGTATTCAAGCTATATAATTATCAGAACTTGCCAAACTATCATATGATGAATTAATTTTGATGAAAAAAATTTTATACAATTTTAAATGGCTGTTACTTAAATGAAATGACTTAATTGCATCAGTTACATCAAGATCAATTACAGTAAGAATTCAATAATAATGACTAGAATAAAGTTCAAGGCAAAAAAAAAAAATGTTTGTAATAAAGTAATCAGAAAATTATAAATTTATATAAAGAAGTGCATATTTATCATTTTATCAATGCATTATGAATATTTTATTTTAAAAAAATATTCCATTAAAAATAATCCTCTCATTGATTAGGTGAAATTTTAAATCACAGTTCATATTCCATTAATTAATTTTCCTACTGCATTTCAAATGATTCATATACATGAAGAATAATTTATGCAAGTCTTAAGTTAATTTAAAAATGGAGTTTGTGCAGCAAGTTTTTGCTTGGGAGACATTTATTAATGCACCCTAGTATCTTGATGTCTTAAAATATTCAGTAGGTAGTATTAAATATAAATAGCATACCAAAATCATACAAACAATGCAATATTAACCTGAATTAATTTCCAATAATATAAACAAATCAATTGTTCCAAATGAACTACTTTAACAATTATCTACACGACTAAACTACATAGGTAAAGATAAAAGAAAACTACAAAAAATATATTCAGAAACAAGAGATCATCTTTTTACACAACATTTAATAGCAATGCATTTCGCATCCCTTAGCTTAATATAATCTCCTCTACAGAGAATGTACAAAAAGCAACAGTGGGAAAGCATATAATTAGATTTTTATAGAATGCAAAGAAGCTAAACACCCCTAAGTCCTTCCTGTAATTTTAATGCAATACTGTATATATAATTTATTGTGGCCAGTGTATCAACTTAGAAATATGATATGATTAATTAGAAAACTGCAATGATTAACTTGGGGACTGCATATTAATTTGCAAGCAATTATCATTCATATGGCATATCTGTAAAACGGTAGGTTATTTTAGCTTATCTCACAAACCATGACGACTTATGCAAAAGTTTAAAATTATTCTCACCTTAATTATCCGCCTAGGTAAGACCGCCATGGTGAATGCAAAAAAAAATAAACTTTAACTCTTATGTTTATAAATCAGATACGTAATGTAAAAGAATTCGCAAGGAATAAAAGTTTTTTTTTTATGTCCGTATAGTTAAAGAACCGGAAGGTCTTAGTCATTGGCCGTCTGTCAACACGCGCAAATGACGTCAAAAGTAGCACAGCTTACGGAATTGGAATAAAAAGATAAATTTTATATTTTATCGCCTAGATAACGCAGCAGTTAGTAATTTGAATTTCCGATTTTGAAAACATGATCAAATTGTTGCAGATGAAAAGAAAGTGACCAAAATCAATAATTCACACCTAGTATCATAATAGAAATAAAATGATACTTTTAGCATCAGCTATAAACTAGTGCTTCTTGTCTGAATTATTGTTTAAATTTAAAATTAACTTATTATGTGTTGATGATCGTCTAGTTAGTAAAGTGAATATATGATTGTACAGAAAGCTAAAAGGTACATCACAATAAATACATATTGAAAAATATAGCAATTTCGAGTTTATTTATTAATGAAATTGCTCAATGCTTCGATAACTGGTGTTTCATGCATTATGTATTTGCGATTGAACCTAACAATGTAACATTGAAACGTGTTATGATTTCACAGTAGAACTTGAATGAAGGTTGATTTATTGATTCAGCTTTTTCTTAGGAAGCTGTTCCAACAGATTTAGTCAGAACAGTTAACTCTATCAATGCTGAAAATCGCTTAACGTCCGTTTAATGAAACTGCGGCGGGTTCTCGAGACACCTGGTTATCATGGGAAAATTTCCTCCACCTTTTGTCAAGTGTGAATGGTTGAAAACCTATGGCATGTTCTTTGAAACATTCGAATATGTCAGAATTGCATTTAGGAGTTTGGCTGTGCGTCGAAATATATCTTGAATTGTCGAGCAATATCATTAATGGCTATTCAGCGCCGGTCACTTGCCTCTATCTCTTTACATTTTTAAGTCTGTTTATCTAAAAAATATGGAATTTAAATTCATTTTATCACTACTAATCTAAATATTCGAATGCGTTTTTAAAGACGGTACAAAAAAAAATTGCTACGCTGATCAATTGACCATCGTTAGCTTACCCTCTGTCTCTTCACGTATACACTTCTTGAACTATCTCAACTCCTCAAACTATCAATTCCTCAACTCCTGAATATTATATCATGGAACTCTCAATTATTATCTCATTATCAATTATCAATTATCTCATGGAAACTCAATATTATATCTCAATAAGCACACTATATTTTATAATGTTAAGAAATTTGTAAAGACAATATTGTACAATATCATTTTACAATATTTAAATAGTGTGAAATATAAAACTTTTGATATTTTGATTGTTATCTGGTTCCCAAATTATATGGCATAGTTTTCCCGCTATTGACCAAATTAGTTCCCAATGCTATTAATATTCTCAAAATTATATCTAATTTCTTATTCCAATATGAAAAGATATTGAATTTATTTAGCATATTTGATTAATTTTTAATTATAAATAAATATAATATTATACCCAATTTTAGTCCAACTAATGTGACTCTTAAAGAATTTCTGAAAAACCAGAGTACCATGCATTTTAATTAAATTTATCAATTATCATCAAATTATAATTTTGTATCTAAAAATTACCAAAGAAATACAAGATGAAATTTAGAATTTTTTAATAATACTCAGAAATGGAGAAATACAGCTTATACAATTAATTTCCCCGTTTACTTTATTATACATAAACAAATAAACTTATTTCTCTACATTCTTCGAAATAAACTTCAAAAGCAAATCCATTAAAAATTGTTTTTATAGCCATGAGAATGAAAAAGTTTCCAAATATATAAAAGAAAAAAAAATTGAATCTATTTTAATTTTTTAAACTATTTGTTATTTTTCAGATTTATATATTAAGAATTAGCATAATTGCATAATAATTGGTTGATTATCAGTTAAAGATAATACTTTTTCTTTTATCTAAATATTATCATTTGTATAATTATTAATTTCCTCATACTTCTGAAATTTGGTACAGGACTTATTTGGGGAAATAAAAATAAAAGTGAAGTATATTTCGACTGCTGTGGATATTAGAATGCATAGTTGTCTGGTGGAAATTCACTTCAAATAATATCAATTGCTGTCACTTTTAATTACTTGTACGATGAAGTATCTTAATTTGAATTTGAGCTCTTTACTAGCATTTTATTTTTGGGAAAACTACAATAAATTATTTTATAATATTCATATATCAAGAGCAGGATGTGTATAAATATAAAAATAATATTTGGGTTGTCGTAAATAGAAGATGGGTAAAAATTGCACTGGAAAATATCTGCTCTGACAACTTTTAAAATTCAAACTACAGTTCCGTTCATCAAGCTTTCCATTTACTAAATAAACATTATGTTAAAAACTAAATATTTTATCATTTTGTGACTACAATTTAAGGGAAAAAAAAGAGGATGTAAATTTTCGTTTTTAAATTATCAAAAATTTGATTAAATAACTTTTTATATTTGTTAAAAAAAATAACACGATAATTTAAATGAATGAAAAAATCCAAATTATTTTGTACCCCAAAAGAAAGACATTTTAAAATAACAAATGTAACTGAAGGATGATAGTAAGGGAACAAACCACAGTTTCTCAATGGTGAAAAAGTATTTTGAACCATAAGAAAAGATTTATTTCCCGTCTATTATTACTGAAATTAGTTTTTAAGAAAGAGCCATCCTGTACATTAGCCAAAAATGTCTTGCGTCTTACAAAAAAACTCTGAAGTTTAAGTTAATACTTTTCAATAAAATTACCTATTATTTTATTGCATATTTGGAAGTTTTTTAGCTAATAAAGTGCAGCTGTCTGTGAAAAGAGCTTTCAGTTAAAAATATGGCAGTTTAAAGAATTAACACTGAAGGATACTTTCAACATTTGAACATATAATCATTAATTATAACAAAAAAAGTAAAATAAAAATAACTATTTGAATTAATTTCTTTCGATGTAAGCGATATTCCTGATGTATTTAATCTTAGAATATAATACCAAATTAAGTAAAGATGTTAAAACTCCCATTTTTTTAATTTAAATTGTGTTTATTTAAACAAGAAGGAGCAATTTCAATGTTCAACCATTTTAATTCATTTATAAGAAACATGGTTATATATATCTTCCAATTCTAGATGCAGTAAGAATTGGAAGATATATATAACCATGTTTCTTTAGGGTGAAAAGTGAAGGCTTCTTTTCCATAATCGGAGGGGTACTTTACTTAAAATAATAGAAACAGCATTGAAAAAAACTCCTAAATTAGCATTTAAGTTAAGCTTCAGAATATTGTTTTGTACTTTAGTATTCAATTTACTAACAATAAAAATCAATGAATTTATAACTATGGTTTTGTTTTTATGAATTATAGGAAATTCATTTATCAACAATTACTGTTATAACAGGTAAAAACTCTTATTATATAGTTTAACAATAGACTTGGAAATTTAATGTTGCTATGTCCTGAATCTTGAACATATCTTTTCTTTAAAAATCAAAGCCTGTAAATTTAACTGCTCATTACTTTATATCTGTACATTTTCAGGAAAATGAAAATTTACTTCAATTGGAAATCCTATATAAGATTATACAAATAGATAAATACTCTAAAAAGGCTGATTACATTAAATTACATTGTTCAGAAGAATATTGTTCTCAATAATTTCTAATTTCCTGAACAATACAACTGTTGTAGAAGAGTTGTATTGTTCATGAAATTATTTTAAAAGAATATAACCGTGTGTTATTTTGAGGTTTCATGGCTGTAGTAATTTATAGAGCATGCCTGTCTTTGTTGCATCGATTAAATGTACTACGTCATAGAGATGCATAATCCACGAATTTTTGAATAACAAATAATATTGCTATTGTTACTTTTAAATATGTGTTCCAAATATCTGTTATTTCAACCATATTATTAATTAAAAATTATTACTTAATATTAAATATAAAATTTATTAATTGTAATTAATACTTAATTTACTCATTTAAATAACGTGTGATTAAATTAATTTATCTTTTTCAACTTACTTCTTAAATTTTATTTTTTTCTCAAAACTATTTATTTAATTTTTTATTGGGAGTGAACCATTTTCTGGAACAGGTGAATTAAAAATATATGTAATTTCTTTAAAATGTTTACTTTAGTTCTATATTCTACCAATAGATGGCGCCAGCTGTAAACAGAATATATGTAATCAAAGTCAATCATGTCACGAGTAATTAAAAATGATCTGTATGGAATAGTGCATCATCATATGCGAATATAGGAAGTCACTCCAGTAAAGTGGAGCGATGACTTCGCACTTTCCGGTGAAATCACCGCTCCGATAAATTTCAGTGATATGCAATTCAATGATACGATAATTTCAATAGCCGGTCCGTTCACTTTTCAATCCATTCACAGATTTCTTTCGAGAGCTTCCATTGGACAGACCGTATCGATTGTTACTTTCCAGTGAAGTCACCGGTCCGTCAAATTTCAGTGATATCGTATCGATTGTTACTTTATATCGTGATGCAAACCTGTAATCGAAATATCACCAGTAAGATCGTATCAAGGATTTGAATCACACCCCTTTTTGAAAAGTATTGATCACTTGTATTTGTGACTTTTTGATATTGGTTACGTAATAACCTCTCGTAAAATATTCGTCATCCCTACACGTCAGTAACACCACGATATGGTTCAATATTTGGAAATATTGAACAATATTGTGAATTCCAAGGAATATCGAATACTGTATCACAACAATATTGTACAATATGCAATAATACTCAAAAGGAATGAAATTTTTACAGTACAGAAATAATATAATAAAATTCTAGAATAAAAAATATTTTTTTTAAATTTATTTATTTTAAAATTTTAATCCAATTAGCTTTTGTCTCAGCCTTTTTTTGGTGCGATTAAGAAATTATATTATGCATAGTAAACCAATAGTCTTACTTTGTGCACTCTGATTTTTCTGCTCCTAACCAAAAATGAGCAATAGACGCTTAAAAGTGAATCTATACATGGTTGCGCCTTTGATCAGCAAGATGTATTCCTTTGACTTGGTCAAATCTCACCACTTTTCATTTAACGGAAATAAGAAATACTTCAAATATTATGTTCTCAGATTGTTCGGAAAGGGATAATTTGTGTATGTCATTTCTATTTCATACTTGGTCATATGGTCTATCGAAAAAGATTTCCATTCCAGTCTTAGAAAACCACTGTAATAGCTCGTAGTATTGTTATGAATTTATAATGCTGCTTCCTATCGTAACATTACAAACAGTTAAATCCTAGTTTCATCGAAAGGAAGGCAATTGTGCAGATGACTCTTATTTATGTTGAACGGATCAATGACCCCAGGTCTTAGCAACAAATTTGTCCACCATTTGGAGGAAAAATAGAAAATTTCAGAATCTACAGGAATTTTGGCAATGGTCTATTAAGAAGCTTTCTTTCTAGTACTAGAAAGATTTTCTCTCTAGTAATATCTTTGCCTTGTCACAGAAACTATAAAAAGGAGGAAACACAGCTGAAGTCAGTGCAATACTGAGACAGCATTGAATCGTGTCCTGAACAACTAATCTATATTGGGTTAGTCGACAAGTTGGGCAGTTAGTGTTGCCGAGATGAGAGAGAAGAGCTGAGTTCTGCCTGAGCGCTTTATGTTGTTTTGGTTATATACTACCAATTTCCTGCTTGTGTGCTACTGTTTACTGTAAATACTATTCTTGTGTAAACTTAAGCTGTGTTTTCGTGTCCGCGTATTTGTGCATTTATGTTGAATAAAACGTGATTATTTATTACTGGGACAGTTGGACGGTTTCACTATGGTCCCTCTGCACCGGATCCGTTAATATTTAGATTTATGGCTTTTGAAATGTTCTGCAATGATATGTTTTAAGAGTCTGAAATCAATTTTCTCTGGAATGGAAGTTGACTCTTGAAAGAAACATTAATTAGAATATTTCTGTTCAACGTACTTCAATCTATAATTTGAAACACGATATTGCACAAAATCTTAATTTTAAAAGGTTTAATCTTTAGATTATTTTTAATCTACAATTCTTGACTTACTAAATTAGTTTTTGACTTTTAGAATACTTTTTGATCTTTAGATTATTTTCCAACACTACTTTTCTTCAATTATTCAAGAACTTCCCCAATCACATTCAACCAGGTTCTGAAAATCATGAAACTAAAGTAGCTATTCCTGCTATCGAGGTAACAAAAAATGGTGGGATTGCCATTGAATGCATCCATTTGACATGTATGTATTTGGTCTATTCAAAATTTATTACCATTAGGCAATGAGTGACTGCATATTAATACCATGCCATAGTTATTAACCTGTTACCGTATATAATGTAACTAAATTGGTTGACTAAATCTGACACCAAATAATAGCATGAAAAGGCTTAATACTGCAGGTTTTGTTTCCTTTAATAAGAATATTTTTACTGATCGTAAGTTTCTGCTTTTATCCTTAACTTACAGGTCTACGATTCATTCATATCTCATCTCAGATTCTTTCATTGCAGATTTGTCGACACGGTCTGATCCAAAATATTGCAAGTCTAAATATACCATTGCTATCCTCAGTGATATTCTTTGAACATTCTAAGCCTTTCCGTACTGTTCAGAGAATATTAAGAGCAGGAAAGAAAAAAAGAAAGAAAGAGCAGAAGTTAAAGATTACCACAAACAATTTTCAGAAACTAGCTTTGCAGAAACTGAAATCAAACAATCCCCTCCAAAGTTTTACAAAAACCACAACAACAACATAGAAAGGGCCTTAAAAGAAACGTAGCTGCTTTAACAAAAAAATGATTAAGAGTAAATAAATTCTAAAAGTAGTGTTAAGTTTTTTTCCCCAAAAAATTCATTAAAATTTTAAAAAAAAATTCAATACAAATTTTTCTCATTCATTAAACAGGAATATAATGAATACATTTTTAAAAGAATGAACCTTTTAGAAACTACAAACTTCTGTAAATATTTTGCTTTTTTGAGCAAAAATTTATGATTTAATAAAAATTATCTTATTATTTTATGTGAATAAGATTCATTTTCTCATTTATGTTTGTTTTCATAATAAGTGCAGGTCAAAGGTAACCCTCTTCCTAATTTGCTACATCCCTCTAAACCATTCCTTGGCTCTCTAGAATACTCTTATTGTTACGACACGGTAAACTTTAGTAGATTAAGGAGTAGCATCAAAGTTGCTTTATTTTCCGTATTATTATTTTTAGGATGATTAGCATTTGTCTTTCCATTACTGAGAAATAATTTAATTAATTTTCATCGGGAATCGTTATATGGGAACTAGTTCAGAATTTTTCATTATTAAATTTTTTTGCTTACAATTCGCAGTTATTTGTACTTAATTCTTGTTTAGTCACGTCATTACTATGTAGAAAAACTCAATTGGATCATTATTGCCAAACATCGTTTTTCATATCATTAGAACATCTTAGGTTATTGAGCTGAGTATAAATTAAAAGCTACTTATCTTTGAATTAGCGTAACACATCAACAGTTTTGTTGTAATAAGTGATTAGTTCCAGTTCATTAGTGACCGAACTCTTTTGACAAGGTTTAGACGAATGAGGAACTAATTTAAATTGATAGTGCCAGACAGATTATCATAATAAACTGAGACAAAACATATTTCCCCCTACTTAAAAAAATCAGACGATTTTGTAAAATTCTTTGCAAATAAAATTATTCTTCAACATAAAGGGTATGCTGTTATTTTCCTTTTATATAATAAAGATACTTTATATTGTTGAATTGAATATTAGTTGAATTGAATATAGTACATAACGATTGAGAAGCAATACAAAACATTTCATAGCCGTTTATTAATAGCGTGAATAATTTGAGAACCAAAGAAAATGGTGTTGAAATTTTTAGTTGAGGTATTTTTAGATAAAAAGAAAATCTTTTTAAAGGTAACAAAACGTACTTGAATGAGAAACAAGTAATATATAAAAAAATTTTTAAAATCAATTCCTACTTAGGTCAACAAAAAATTTTTTTATTTCAGCTATTTTTTATTAAATAATTATAATTCATATAAATATTGTTACGAATTTTTACCTAGGTTCGTTTGGATAGTGGAAGTGATATGGTGTAAAGAACGCTCAATCAGCAGGAAGCAGTAAAAAAAGTAACAACGACGTTTATTTACACGAAGACACACAGGACAGCACAAAGACGATACCTATATACAGCAAAGGAGACGATTATCTGCAGCCGAGACGTGTATCATACAACCAGTAGCGCACAGCTCAGTTCAGCACGAGTTTGACTCCGTCGCTTCCGACTACTCCGCTTACTCTTCTTCGACCACTCCGTCCACTCTAACTACTTCGTCGACTCCGTCCTCTGTCTTCAGCTTCTCTGACTTCGCTGCTCTCGAACTCCCCTGTCGTCTACCTTCCTCTGGCAGCTGCGGCTGCTTCCTTTTATAGGTCTCTCGAGGCGGGGCTAGAAGCCTCTCAACCAATCAGGAACGCTCGAGGCGTATCTCGGTTCCTACTGGATGGATCGGGAAAATTCTCGATGTTTCGGGTATAATCTATTTTGTGCCAAAGTTACCAAATTCGTCGCCAAATGGTCGCCAAGCTCTGGGACCTCCGACGCACACACGGACTCCGTGGACTTTAAAACAGTCTTTCTGTTGATGGAACAAACTATGCTGGGAAGCCGAATTCCAGGTTTGTAACAATATGTATATACATATGACAGAATTACAATATTAAGTGATAAAATAGAGCTTGACGACCATTTGGCGACATGGAGATGGATTTGACGACTTTAAAATAGAAATTACTGGACGACCAAATAGAAATTACTGGACAAATTAATTAATTAATTAATTAATATTTGAAAAAAACTGTATTAACAACAAGTGTCATCCTCTAAAAGTTTAAAATAATATATTTGAACTTGAGTGGATGAATAAAAAGTATTTTATTAACGATTGAAAATTTGAAAAAGATATATATAGAGAGAGTGTGAGCTAATAGTAGGAATTGAAAAAAGAAAATTCCAAACAAATCCGAGAAATTTTAACGATACAAAGGTATGTACTAAAATAATTTTAATTTTATTTCCATTATTTATTAGTATTGTAAAATATTTATCATACCATAGAGTCTGTTGAGCTTAATCTAGCGCGAAACCTGATCCAACGATTTCATCTCGGGACTCTGTTGCTAATTTGCAAGTACATATTAATTTATTTGAAATTTTTCGATATCCAATAAAAGTTCAGGATATTCGCCTGCCAAACCTACTTTTAAAACGAGTAGATTTGATAAAAAATTTATAAGTCATTCAGTTGTTAAAAACAAAGCTGTGTCATGATAGATACATATCATTTACTTTATCAGATACGATCATATCGAGTGTATGGTGCTTTTTTAAATGTTACATCATTGCCGAAAAGAAAGATTTATAGACATTCTTAATAAATGCCGAATGGATGCCAAAGCAACTATCCCCCCGAACTAGGTGACCTAGGCGACAGCAAATAAAGGTTCGGGAAAATCCACAAAATTCCTCTCTATCTCCGCTAGGACACGAGAATTAGAGATTCTTCTGGAAAATTTCATACCCAGTCAAGGTTTATTAAAGATGAAGAGCTCACAAGATGATCAATTCCCTCTTTGGAATGTTGATTGCATTGACAACTGTTATTTCGAGCAATATGATACCGTTGCTTAATTAACTTTTTGATGTTTGCATGTGCGGTGCTGTTTTCTGCAGGTGCTGCTTTTGTATACACTTCAATCGTGTTTACTTGTGAAATAAAGCATCATTATCAGCTATCTAGCCTATTGGATTCGTATACTCAGTGAACGAATTTTTGTAACAATAGAAATGTGATTATTATAAACCTACTCAAATAGTTCAAGAAGCTACACAAAACTATTACAATACCTTCACTCTATTAGACATAGTTAAGAATGTCGAATAGCATCGTAGAAACATCCTTGTTCTAATAAAACAGGCCATTAGACAACTTAATGCACCTCGGAATCTGGCTCAAAGATTTCAGAATTAGTTTGAATCTAGAAACGGTTGTTCCATTTTGTAATATTTTCTGAGGATTCTTTTTAACTCTTTATTCTATTGTATCTTACTCAAACCGTTGCAGACCATTTTGTCATAATATGAAGAAGAATGCCAACTGTCACGGTTTGAGGTTATCTGTACATTCAAGGACTGTAAACAAGAATGGAAGACTATTGATAAAATCCCTATTTAGAGAAGTGAAGATTAAATTAGGACGGAGAACATGGACAAGGGAAGAATGATAGTTTATCTTTTATTCGTTACATATGAGAGCAGATTCAACATAAAAAGTGATTCTAATTGATTTTTTGATTTGCAGAGAATACTGGACCATCATCACCACTAGCAACATAAAAGAATAATAAATAATTCTTGCGATAGTATTTAATATTTCTAATACTCAATATAGTGAAAGTATTGTAGAGTATCTTTTACAACCTAGAACCTGTCCGACATTGTCGAAAGATACGATCATAGACGAGAAGAAATAATATGGCTTGTTACGCTTTAGAAAGTTGCGCTGACTTGGAAGCCTTTGATGTCGCGTACGAATCTATGTTGATGCCATCGGTGAGATATTCTTTCTAATATATGAGAATGAGGATTCATGACCAAATTGAGCTAATCGACCAATAATTTAAAGGCCAAGACGTTGAATGAATGACGTTGTCATTTTTTCCACTTGCATTCATTATTTGGACATTTTGGAAGGGAAATTGTAGCTGTAAAGCTTTATATAAATATTTTTTCCACTTGCAGTCTGTCTTACATGTCCGATAGCTAGATTCTCATTGCAGAAAGGCGATGCAAATAATTTCTTATGCCTTAAAAGGGCTCATTTTTTTAAACTAAAATTCAGATTAAAAAATATTACAAAATGCAAGCTATTTATTTTGCAAAACAAAGGACTAGTTTAAACTTTTCAATTATTTGCGCGATAAATGGTTTATAAGTGAATAAAGAATGTATGTTCGAAACATACATAACTTTTTAAAATTTATTTTTGTAAGTTATGCCATTCCAGATAATATCTATACCAACTTTTTAATTCTAGAAAAATTCTGATTGATCTAAGATTCACTCTCTGAAATTTAAAATTTTTATTCCAATCATGTCTGATATTAATCATTTATAGATTCTTGTACTAAAATACAACTTTGCTCTATGCTTCAGTAGATTAATTTTACTCTTTACATTCACATATATTTTAGAATTAAAGAAACATTTTTTTGAGATATATTAAGGGTCAACACTGGAACCTCTGAACATTTGAATTGCACTATATCCAACTCTACACTTCCTGCAGAGTAACAGGCTCGGCGGCGTCTTGATCTAGGGTAGTGTGTCCTCCCCGTGATCTGAGCGTCCCGGGTTCGTTCTTGGTTGTTCATGGTTGTGAGGTGTGTGAAAGAGCCCCCCTGTAAAAAAGTGTTGTGCAAGCGAATGTGAGAGTGTCATCTTCATATGAGCCAGAAGTCAGACTTCTGCCCTTGGGTGCTCAGGGGTCTTTACCCTCAGAAGCTACTGCACCCCTCTTTCTGTTGTAAAGTGGACGCGACATCATCATCAGTAACAGGCTCGGGCATTTGATGCAGAAAACTTTTATTTTGCCCCATTTACATTAATAACATTAATAATTCCATTAAATACTAATGGGATTATTTTCTATAATGTGTCAGTTTTTTGAAATTGCATTAAGGGCAATAATAGTCACATGGTCGTACCTATTCTAGAGTGATATAGACACATTCGCGAGTATTGGAATATTGTCAGAAGGAGAGGTATTATCTACAGTAGAGGTTATTGAAAAGTTAGTGAAAATGATATTGGAAATTGCCTTACATTTACTATGATTTTTCACAATCACACAAACTCATAAATTTCTTTAATATTGTGTCTTGTTTTCATTTCATATTATTTTTATACTTTTCTGATTTTTGATGCCATAATTATTCCATTATGGGGCATTTTTTTACCTACCTCAATGTCGCAGCTAATTTTTCTACTGAAATTATAGGATTCGGATACTTGAGAGAGGGATCCTTTTTAAGATCTATGATGAGTTTGACGACATAGTTGAACAGCGCGATATATGCGATGGTTAAATAGGCGAACAAAGCAAATTTTCTGCAGAAATCGCAACTTTTAAAATGTGAATGAAATAAGAAAATAAAAAAACGTAGAAGAAGTTTTGGAACAAAAATTTGACTGTCAGTATTTTTCAGATTCTTTTATTCTGATTAGTATTTTCACAGGTAAACAAAGATAATATTTTTTTTTCTTTTAAAAATATTTCATTAAAACTTTAAAGCACCTTCTCTGTTGTTGCCGTTTTAATTAAACTATTTCAGTGATCTGATTTATCATTTTTTATACTCTTTTATTTAATTTCGTATAATTAATGTTTGTAAGGATGGAATTTTTTTGATTGATTTTGCATTCCCTTCCCCATATGCCAGACTCCTGAAATTTTGATTTATGTCTTTTTTAAAGCTACAATGAAGAAAGAGAAACATAAAAGAATAATAATATCATTTGAAATAAAGACTATAAATTGATAACATAAAAAAACCCCTCAAAAATACTTTTCTCCGTGTATTAGAAGTGAGAAAGGAATTTTTAAATCAAAAAATTGGAACTCAAAGCAAAATGTGTAGAAGCAGGAGGTACAAAAAATAACAGAGGATTGTAAAGCCATAATGAAAATCAATGAATATGAATGAAAAACAGAAAAGAAAAAACATTCTCTAATGAAAATTCAAATACTCAATAAATGTGATCGCGATTAATACTTACGCTTTTAAAATTTTCCTACTTCGAACTGCGACTCACGCTTTTAAATTTTTTTTTTTTATCTCCATAATTCTTGATAAAAAATATTTTTCATGTTTAACCTACTTACAAAAGAATTAAAAAAAATATTTCACTATATTTCTTTTTATTATTTTTATTTTTTATGTACAGATCAAATATAGGTACTGTATTGAAAAGTTTCTGTGGTAGAAATAAAGAAAATATCATATGGACTAAAGAAAATAAACAAACATAATTTTACAAACGAAATATAAGTTTTTAGATATTTAAAGTATAGGAAAAAAAAGAGTAAAATTTAAAAAAAGTTTTCAAGTACATGCTTTCACTTTTGATGTTGCAGATAGTAGAAAAATAATTTATTTTATCAAAAATATGTTGCCCCCTCCCTCCAAAAGTGTAAAATCGTGAAGCGCTTATTGAAATATTTTAAATAAATTGAAATTTTAATCATATTCACAATTTATTTTAATTATTAAGGAATGGTTAGGTAATAATATCTTCTGGTTAATAATAGAGGTAATGGTTAATATCTTCTTGTAATTCTTATTGTGATTTATTTTCCCTATTGTATTATTTCCAGCGACTTTTTGAAAGTTTTAGTTAAGATTTTACTAAGATTACCGCTGGCTTGATGTTTTTGTTACTGCCCCTATTCCCCACCTGTAAATTTTTATAAAAAAATGATGGTCTACTTTTTAATATATTAATAAAAGTATATATTTTAAAACTCATTTTATTTTTTTTATCATTTTCTACTTTTTAGTGTTTAATTTATGCTCATTATTATAAATATTATGGAATCTTATCAACTTTGTTTTGAGATTGCTACCAGATAGTGCTATCTACGCAGAATAAAAATTAATCGATTAATTGACTTTTAGGTTCTGAGAATATTAAGACAGTATATTGGTATGAAGGAAGAACAACTGTACAATATTTCAGAACGCGATCACATAAGGATATTAGAGATAAATCAATTACGAAATTCTCTTCGATTAAAATAAATCTTTATAAACGTGAAATAAATCAAGTGAAATGAAAGCATATAACTCAAGTACAAAGATAACCAGGTATCTTTTTTCCCTTCGGGTTTTCCTTATTTTCAAAGAAATAAATTTCACATTAATTAATTCGTCATATTGACAAATCTTACGAGAGGCTCGTTTTATCTCATTGTTGTAAATAACTGCTATTTGCGATAAATAATTCTTAATATGAAAATAATTTCATTGCCAACTTTCGAGTGCTATGAAACCAAGACTTAAATCTAAAAAATACGTGACTGTTTATATAAAAGTATCTATGAAATACAGTAAATTCTGTTTCAAATTCAGTTTACATTCAAATTCATGGGAAATTATACCTAAAGGTATATATACTAATAAAGAGAACTATTCTACTCTTAAGTAAACGGAAGAAAACATAAACAGTTTTCCAATGATTTAAAATTTACAAACTTTGTTTAACAGTAATTTTAAAGTTCAAATATTTTCCCCTGATTTTTGGTGCAATTTTGTTTTATCTGAATTTGGCTAATTAATAAAATTCAAAATTTGAAGAAAGACACTCAAAGTATGGTATTTTAAATCAGAATATTTGCAACATGCTGTTGCAATAGCTAAACATGAAAGATAATCGTTTAGAAACCCTTACTCTTCCGATCGAGGGTTTGATATGTGTGATATATGCAGTTGCGATGTTGCAAAAAATATTCTAAAGCTCGAAATTCTCCCTTGTATTTTTAACGCAACACAATTTTTCCCGAACTTGATAGATAATTGTGCATTGCTCGAAATGTGAAAAATGAAGCTCAGAGTATGATATTTTTATTCAAATTTTCGCCGCATGCTTTTACACTGGATGGGCCAGATAGATAGCCGTTACAAGTCTCATGTATCATAGAAGTTCCGAGTTGATATACGTGATGTATGCAGATGTAGAGTTGTGAAAATTAATCTAAGGCGAAAATGCCGTGGAACAATTCCTCTTTCTTCAGAAAAAGAATCTTAAGTAAACAAAGTTTAAGAGGCTTTGTATTAGATGAATTGTTGTTTTGGCGAAGGACATAAAGTCGATTTTTCTCTATTGTGTCAGGAATTTTCTTAAATAACAAAGAAAAAAAAGCGAAAAAAAATCTGTGGCATTTATTAAGAAAATAAATAATCCACATCAAAAAAAAATATGTAATGGCGAAATTTTTATAAAAATCATTTTTAAATACTGAATTTTAAAAGAAATGCACCAGAAAAATGATTGTATGCCATAATTAAATACTGCAGCATTTTAAAAAAATTAATCATGCTTTTGGAGACTGTTTTTTCAGATTCAAAACACATAATCTTTTTTTTTTCTAGTGGAATAAATGTGACATATTTATGTAGCTATTTAATGATTTATTTTCATACTTGATACTAAAAATTTCCATTTTTAACCTTTATAATAAAACAAAAAAAAAGCATTATTACCGATGAAATCTGCTCCATTTTTACTTTCTTGTATTCAAAGAAAAAAGTTAATTATTGAAGAGAGCTTCCATACGACAATAATGAACGAATATTTGATCCATCTATAAACTGCGTACAATTGAGTGTTTATTTTTTTTATTTATTTGTTTTTTGAATCTTATCCGATTCCACTCCTCTTGATCGATTCGATCGAAACTTGGTACACATGTTTTTTAGCAAATAGAAGGATTAACTGCGTTATCAAAAAATCTCTACTCACAAATCACAGTGAAATGTATCTTTTCAGTGGTATAAATTTTATTTATGAATAACTTTTTTCCTAATTTTCATCAAATTTTGAAAATGAAATTAAACACACTTTATAGCAATTCCTTTTTTCCATTGAAATATTAGTTCTATTTTTCTGTTTAATTATATCTATCACCTCGCGTTATTGTTAGTGTAGTTTATTTTTTCGGACATTTTCACTTTTGCTTTTATCTCATAGTATCTTTCAACCGGGCCGCGGTGGCCTGGTGGTAAGGTCTCGGCTTCGGAACCGGAGGGTTTCAGGTTCGAGACCCGATTCCACCGAAGAACCGTCGTGTAAGGGGTCAGTTGCACGTTAAATCCGTCATGACCAAACGTCCTCCCGCTGGTGTGGTGTGGTGTGGAGAGGGGGGTGCCAGCTCAGGTGTCGTCCTCGTCATCTGACCGTGGTTCAAAATTACGAGGTCCGTCCCAAAATAGCCCTAGTGTTGCTTCAAAACGGGACGTTAATATAACCAAACCAAACCAAACCATAGTATCTTTCAATACGCGAACGCGTAAATTTATTTTTAAATACTGTCCTTTAAAACTGTTGCAATTTCTTTTTATAATTTGACTTAGTTTTGTCTTAAATTTTAGCACTTTCAAATAAATTTAGTTATCCAAAACAATTTGTAGTTGTTTTCTAGTTCGGGTTCAATAAATAAGATTTTATTTCATTTGATTTATCAATTCTTATTGAACTATTATATGTTTGATCCAGGTTTCTAACATGTTTCTTTAATCGTGTCAACGGACACTTTCTTCTAGCTTTGGCAAACTACAGTTATTTTTTCCTCTATTTTAACCTCGTAGCATCAAGAATTCAAGTTTTTTTTTTTTTCTGTTAATCATTATTCTCCTACCATCATGGTTCAAAATTCAAGTCTGCATTGTGGATATTTGATTAAAAATTAAAGAAAGTTTGAATATCTCGTCTCTTAGAGTAGTGCAGATATGAATGCAGGTTACAACATGCACACGAAACCAAAAATATTTCACAAAATAAATAAATAAATACAATAAAGATACTTAAAAAAAAATATGGTCAGTGCCATCCGCATTGGTATTCTGTTGCGTGCACATTGCACTCTGTTTCATGGAAATTATTTACTTGAGCTTATCTGAATTTTATAGTAGCTGGAAATCTCTTTTTATTAGCAGTTAATATTAAAACCTTTATTTGTGCCATTGCCACATGTATTAAATCAAGAAATTATGAAGTATGTAAGACCAAAAAACCATTTACTTCGTCTTCTTTTAAAACTTTAATCTCCTAAAGTTACCAATACAGTAGTCTAGAAATTTTATATTTCTCCCTCAGTCAAATATATATTGCCATGTTCTAAAGCGAAGATTCCAAGCAAGCTTTACATACCATATGTGTTAAACGATGAGAATAAGAATGCTGTTTAACTGAAATCTTTAATATTAATTAATTACCAATCTATTTAAGAATGAAGGTTCTAAAACACCTTACAGGGTTGAATGCTTGAATTCAAATATATAGGGTGCACTATTTATATTTATTTGTATTTTTTATATACTTATAAAATAAATAAGCGCAGGCACAGCACCGAGTACAGAGGTTGATATGTAATTAATCAAAAGAATTTTTTTTTAATGAAAATTGTGATCGCTTAGATTCCAAAGCCAAAACTTCGCCACGATGGCATCAATTTTTTTTTTTTTAATTTTCTCGTGAACGAAATTCAAAAAGAGAAAACGTTGTTATCATCAAAAAAATTAGAGCTCGAAGTTTCGACGATTCTCCAAGTTTCAGATTTCTCTGAGTTAGAAAAATACATTTTTGGAATTATGACTGTCTGCCTGCTGCAAATACTATAACCCAAACACACTTCTAACTAGAGGGATGAAACTGTGTGTGAGATCTTTACATAAAATTTGTATATTTCTATCAAATTTTGAACGAAATCCAAATCAGAAAATTTGTTTGTATGTCTGAGTGCAAATAAACACAATAACTACAAAATACGAAGAGTTAGACGAATAAGATGTAATACACAGTTTTTGCATCTGATGTATAAAATCTGCATCAAATTTTGAATCATATCCATCAAGGGGTTCACCTTTTGTCAATCTGTATATCCGTATGCATTCAAATGCGATGACACAAAAAACGAAACAACTTGCAAAAAAGAAATCTGGTATGTTATCTTGCAATTAAAATGACAGTTCTGTGCCAAATTTTGGTTTCAGTTGGTCGGCGAAAAGGCACCAAAAACGCTGACTTTTCTTCAATATGCCACAAATCGCAAAGCATTCATGTGAGAGACTGGAAAAAAAATCTGAGCACTCAGGAAAAGGGATAACACATTTATTAGAGAGTATACGAGAAAGTTTCGAGAAGGCCACTCCCGCTGATTTCCAAAGTATTTCTCAGTAGAACAAATACCATTTAGCCAAGCCGATTCCTTCGTAGTTCTGACGCCCTGATTTCAAAAAAAGGTTTCGACATGCATATCTCTCTTATTGTTATAGCAAAATTGTTTAAACACCGCACTTCTAAGAAAACGTTGATATACAGGGTGCTTCAAAAATCATAGAGCAAATTTAATCGTTGGCGAGATATGCAGAAACAAGTAATTTTTAAAAAATAAATGTGGGGTTGAAAAGATAAAGAGAGGGGGTTACAGGGGGCTTTTTGTTAATTAATAGAGGAAAAGAAAAATATATACCAAGTAAAATGCGTAGCATAGATTTAGTGGATCACAAATTTAGAATTTCACAACAATCTAGTTACATGAATAAAGGCATTACAAATCGTAAATGTTATGATAGATACGCAGTATCAATGATAAACCCATGGAATATTTAAAGAAAGTGTTCAAAAGATTTGCCATCTGAAATGAGACACGCTTCGTATATTGTTATTCATGTTAAATGCGTTTTTGCTTTATTGTAAATTTGTATTCTATGTTATTAAATCTATGCATTACATTTTATTTAATATATTCAGTCGCAAATCTTTGCTTTCTCAACTTCATGTTCTATTGCAAAATTTATTTGTTTATATATGCCTGTCCTCTCCTTAAAGCGTATCTCATGATTCCAGAGACTTCATATATAACAATTACCTCCTATATAACAATTACTTCCTGTATAACGATTATTCATATGAAAACTTTACACTTAGCTTTCTTTTTTAATTAAAAAAATGTCTATTTAATATCGCTTCCTAATTCAAAACTTATTATCATCAGAAACGATAATAATATTTCAAACAATCTACTGTAAATGTGGACGTCATACATGTTACATCTCTATTTATGTTGGAATGGCATGGAATGTTGAAGAATGGGAAGTTAGTTCAAGTGTTTTTCTTGAATTTTTAATAATGGTTAATCTCAAATTAGTACTCCGTGTAGTTACTAAATTGACAATTATATAATAAACACAATATAACACATCTGTACTAATAGTAGGATTCACCGACTTTTCCATTAATACGCGATTTACCTATCCATAAGTAGGGGCCCTAACTTAAGCATTACATTATTAAGACATTATTCAGACAACTCGCATACTATTTTCTAAAATTGATTATGATAAGTTTCACACGAATTTATTTATTACTCTTAAAAATAATGACTAATAAACGCGGCTAATATATGGAACAAAGCTAACGTCGAAGGTCAAACGTCCTTTCGTTGGTGTGACAAAGAAAGTTTCGAAAGGGAATGCCGGCTCAAATGTCATCCTCATCATTCGATCAAGATTCGAAAATAACCTTGGTAAGGCTTCAAAAACAAAACGTTAATATAGTAAACGAAAATTCCAAAAATAAGTATAAAAATTAACACAACATTTTTTTAATTAAAGAAACCAAAATAGGATACATTTGCATTTTATTGAAGCAAAAATAAAATTTATTCCTTAAAAGGAAGTAAATATATGCGATTAATAATTGGAGTATTTTTATATTTGCGATTTGTAATCTCAAAATATTGATGCGAGGCAAAATTCGAGAAAAATCGTTCAAGGACAGTGCGATAAATCTAACATAGGAAGTTGTATCTTTTATGGTTTGAGATCCACTATTTTAGAACAACGTATTTAAAACTGTGAATTTATAAGTAAAATGGTTACTGTAACGTGGAAGATAAGTAAAATGATTAATTTCGGAATTCATGAAGTTTCGAGTTAATTTCATTTCAAATTATCTTGTAGTTGCAAACAAAAAGTCAAGAAATATGATTTAATGGTGAAAAATTGCATTAATTTTTCATTAATAAATAATAATCTCATTTCATCAACTATTTTAAGTTAATAAATTAATTTTTTTGCTAAACAATGACTGTTTTTTTTCTTTTATTTTTTGATTTTGAGGTTAAAAAATTTTGTTTGAAAATAACTACTCTGAATACTTGTTCTGAAAAAAAGTAAACAAATAAAGCTCTGATTCAGAAAAAAAAAAGGATTTTAACAAAATCGGCTGTATTATTAAAAAAAGAAGGGGGGGGGGGAAACACGTCAAATTCCCTTTACATTGTGACACTATTAGGACAACGCATTTTAAAATCCAGACTTATAAATAAAATGAGACCATGTGAATGAACTTCGAAATTCAAGAACATTTGCGTTGATTTCATTTCAAATTATCTTGTAGCTGCAAACAAACAGTCAAGAAATATGATTTAATGTTGATAAATTTCATTATATTTTCATAACAACTCATTTTATTAACTATTTTAAGTTAATACATTAATTTGTTATTAGATAATGCTTTTTTTCTTTTCTTTTCTTTTTCTATTTTGAGGTTGCTACAGCATTTTTGTTTGCAAATAAATACTCTGAATACCCGTGTTGAAAAAAAATATTAAAAAAAGCTCTGCTTCAAAAAGAAGAGAAAGAATAATAAATGAATAACAGATTTAAATAGGATCGGCTGCATTAACAAAAGAAGGGGAAAAAAATAATAATAAACATCAAATTCCCCCTACATTGTGCGTGCGAAGCTACATGCTAAACTGCTTGAAAAGCTGTTATCGATCAGTAGGCCCCCTCAGTGCCTAATTAATGAATATCCGTCGCCAGTCTAAACAGAAACACTCCATATTTGGCGACCGTTTTTGGCATTCTATTTGGCGAAAGGGCTTCTGATGTGAGCCCCCACTGCAGCGAGCTGTCAGAAGCAACCCTCATCTGACCAGATCTGAAGGGAAGCAGCACCCTCCGAGCATCCCAAATTTTTGAGGTAAATATTTTTGTATTTAATTTATATATTTGTTTATTTGGATTTGGATTCTGTTCATTAAACATAGACGCTTAATTGAGTTACCGATTTGTAAAACAGAAACTCGATTGAACCGGGAAGAGGGATGGACTCCTTTCCATGAAGAGTGATGAGGGAATGTTGATCGGTGGGGTTATGGAGATTTTAAGCCATTTTTAAAAGCTTTTAATATTCATTCATAAGGTTTCTGGAAAATCAGATTTGATTTACTAAGTCTTCATAAGTTGAGGAATAACAAGCTGATTGAACGAAATATGAAATAATATGGCCTCCATTTTAATGAGTGGGTGTAATATCAGGGATTGTTTACAAAGATGAAGCATTGCGTATTGAAAAAGGGGACCAGGGAGAGAGAAACAGTGTCTCTTTAAACCAAATTCTTGCTCTTGCGCACAATGTTTGAGTTCGGAAAGGTGGGTTTCGTTTCGCAATGCCGTCTTCAAGATTTTTACAGAACCAGCACTCCTGGAAATAGAAAAAATTGATGTTTTGATCGCGAATGAATTTCTAATAGTAGAAATTATCATTGAAATAAATTTTCCATTCTATAACTCAATTTGAAAAGAAAAAAAGAAAAAAAAATCAAAGCATCTCTGATCTTTTGTGCCATAGCAACAGAGATTTTCCGAAGAGAATCGAAGTGAATTCAGATTTTTTAATTAAATTATAGTGAATTATGAATTTAAGAGAAAAAAATGAGTTAGAATACTTATATCTATAAATACCATTTTAGCTGCTGTTGCTATGCGCAGTTGAGTCTGTACTACGTAAATGTTATAACATATTTCTGAGCTTACGAACAGATACACGAAAGATATTTTTAGAAAATTAAAAATATATGTACATTATCTATGAGAAAAATAAAAAAAATATATAATAAAAATACATAATAATAAAAAATAAATAAAAACATGAAATAAATAAAAGTGCAATTAATATAATTTTAACTAACATAAATATTATCTGAACATAAATTTTCTAATTTTATTTTGTTCTAATTTCATTATACCTAACTGAAATATATGAAGTGATATTTTTAAATGCCCAGTAATCTTGATTTCGATACCTCTATTTAAAGCCTTTCAGAACTTCATAATCTTTACCCGCTGATTTAGTATTTCAATTGAATCCTTAATTTAAAAAAAATGCATAGTGCGAATATTTATTAAGAAAATTTTTCTAATAAAAATATGTCTCTGTTTTAAAAATAATAATTTCATCAGTTTATTGACTAAATTTAAAAATTTGAAATGTAATTTATATCTAGATATCTTCGTGTAAATTGTTCAAAAATGTGATAAAAAAAAGCCAAGCTTTAAATATTGAAGAGCAGGTAGGCATTTTTTGTTTAAGGTCTTGATTTACATAGAAGGTTACATTTTTAAGGCACATTTTGTTTAAACGTTTAATTCACAATTTTTTTTATTCGTATAGGGATATAAAATGGTCAGTTATTTGTAGAATATAAAGAAGATAAATTTGTAAAAGAAATTATGAATAAATTATACTCGCAGTTCTCAGAAACCATATTACTATTTTTGTAAATTATAAAATTAGTTTTTGTAATAATAATAATAATTTTTTTTACTATAAAACATCTTTGAAAATTAAATACTGCATATATGCAAAGTATTTCCTGCTGTTATTTACAAGATTTATAAAATATATTAATCCAAGAACTTTTCTAATTTCTAAACTTTGACGAACCTGTTCATTGCAAGTTACTTACAAAGAAGATTGTATGCAAAATGAGTAATCGTTTTCTTCTAGACAACTTTAAAACTAGAATTCTTACCTAAACTATTGTTCTGAAAATTTGCAATAATATATATTTATTTTAACGTCATATGAAAACTAAATTAAAATTTCGATTATTATAATTTTTTATTCAGTTCATAGTTAACTCAGTTTAACTGAAAAATGTGATATTTATCCAAGTTCATGTTTCTTTATATATAAAGAAAATTTTAAATAAATGAACGAAATTTGCCAATTAGAAGGTTTGTCTTCATTATTTCATTGATTTAAAGATAAAATTTCCTTATTGTGGCTTAAATTATTCCAAATTAATCGAGAGGTAAAAATATTTCTCAGCCGTTTATGTTCACAGCATGCTTAGCACATGCAACTGACAAAGTGTTTTTATCTTCTTTAAAATTCACTAAGGTCCATATTTTCTTCCCTGTCGAAGAGTCTTGACTTGTATTTTCTTCTTGCTAATCTAATCTGTTTAGTAATAATTTGTTATCAGTGAATTCCACTGCTAGATGTTTGCTTATGTGGGTTGCCAAAATTTGACTAAATCTCTTTTCTTGTAACGTATTTTTAAAAAGTGTCATTTTTCCAGACACAAGAGCTGTAATTCTCCTCTTGCTTCTTTTTAAAGAGTCCACAAAACTTAAAATTTCAAAACCATTTGTTTTGTAACAGATTTTTTACTAAATGTTTTTTCTTAGACAGCATTTTGGATTTTTTTTTTTCTGACAGCCATTATTAAAAAGAAAGCTTCTTAAATTAGGGGTACGTTTACGTACGTTACAACTAAGTAAAATTATTTTTTAGCTATCTTTTGATAAAAAAGAAGTGAAAATTTGAAATAAGAAGACTAAAATTATTTACCACTCCCAATATAGTTTCTATACGATCCCTCTTAGGGTCAATACTCAGTGTTAGATGAAAAATAGCAAATAAATTAAGCACAATTATGAATTACACCCTTTTGAGATATGAAATGGATTGTGGCGTTAGAGTCAATAAAAAGAACGATTTAGGGAGCAAATGAAAGAAACCATTCTTAGTATAAATGCGTGACGTCAGCTGAACCAGCAATTAGTTTATTTTTCGTCGTTCATTTGAATAAATGTTTCAATTCCCTGCCTGGGAATTAAAATACGTCTTTTGTTTTTGGTATATAGGTTAAAAATTCTAAATAGAACTTTACGTTTTTTTATAATAAATTATAAAATAGTACAATATAAATTTAAAAGAAATCATCAAATAACTGATGGAAATAGTTACAGTCACATCATTAAATTTTAAAAAATTAGATATCATAATTAATTAACAAGTTGCTCATTCTTCATAAAAAGTTCAGAGAAATTTTTTAAAATTTAGCATTAAACTTGCCTTAAAAATACATATTTATGATTAATTTCAGAGAAAACATTTTGACGTCAGTTGAACAAGCTTTTAATTCTATTTGAATTTCACCCGAATTTTCAAAAGTTATCTTTTGGTAAGCATTTCGATATTTTGAGTAATGAAATAAATCAATATTTCAAAACAACTTGATAATTTTTTTATTGCTATCATTTCCTACTACAAACTACAAGAAGGTATACTCATCTGTTCATCTGTTTTGTACAAGACATACTGCTTTCGTTAGTATCTAACAATTTATATGCTTCTTGTTAACATAAAAATATTAACTGTTAGTTTTGGAATTAACTATAGTAAATCGAAAAGTCAATATTGAGTGGAATTTTTTATATAGTTATTTTTTTAATATGTATAATTACTGTTAGTTCCTTCGTCTGCGCACTTCAGTTTTGCCGCTTAATGGTAGGATTTCTCACTAACATATTTCATTCATAAATTACAGAAGTTGATTCTGAGTAATAGAAATCTGTGCTTTTTCAGCAATCTGACAGTTGATTTTACTCTCAATCAGCTTTAGAATGCAATCTGCAATGGAGCCTCTCAAACGTTTTCTGGCAATGATAGTTCTTGGAAGGAGGGGGGAGGGGAGTTAATATTGACTGGAATATTTTTATCTAATTACTCTTTTTATAAAATTTTTATACATAAATCTTTTTAGTTCATTCGACTGCGCACTTCAGAAATACTTTCTCACTAACATATTTCACTCGTAAGTTGAGGCAGATGATTCTGATTAATAGAAATCTGTACTTTTCCTTTAAGCTAACAGCTGTTTTTATTTTTAATTAGAACATCTCAGAAATTCTTTAGAAGGCACTCTACAATAGAGCTTCTCAAATGTTTTCTGTCAATGACTTCTTTTGGAAGAGGGGAAGAGAATGTGTTTTCATGAATGTGCTTCATTATCATGTTTTACTCATCAGTTACAAAAGCTGATTCTGATTAATAGAAATCTGCGCATTTACAACAAGCTAACAACTGTTTTTGGTCTCAATCAGAACATCTCAGGATTTCTTTAGAATACAATGTACAATGAAGCCTCACAAATGTTTTCTAGTAACGATGATTCTTGGAAGAAGGGGGGAGGGCAAATAAATTCGTCATGACCCGAAGCTGGAAAACAAATATGGAAAGTGAAAATTAGGCATTGGCAAATGATAAAAGGCGCTACTTATAATATTTAAGCACTTGCAAATCAAAATGCAAATTAAGAGGATTAAACTTTTTTACTTTACAAAATTAAAGAAAATGGTTCTGCAACTACTATTACTCCACTTGGCCACTAGGGGCGGGGGTACAAATTACACTTTGAGAAACCCTAATCTGAATGTTAGCAGCCTTTTTAAAAACACGTGTAACTTTGTGTTTCATCGATAATAAAAGAGATGAATGTATTACCAATGCCGACTCTTCAAGCCCTTCTAATGGAATTAGACTGAAGCCCTTAATGAGCCAAGCTTGCACTTTTTGACAAAAAGAGTATCTAAAGTATAAACAAGCTACGTTTGCCAACTTTCAGGAAGTTTTCTTTTACTCATGAATACGGAAAAAAAATGAAGCAAAAAAGCCCATTATTTCTATTTTGTGGTGCTTATTTTTATTAATATCTCCCGAATATACCAGCTGCCTGTTCTTTGGGTAGTTGACTCAGCTCCATTTTTTTAAATGTGTCATACACGGAATGAAGTTTTTTCCCCGCCTGAAATTTGATAATTGCGCTACTACTGCGGGGAGAGGAGATAGTGAATTTAACGAGGCTCTTCGATCATAAAAAAGAGTCTCACTGGTACAAGGGCACTAAGATCGCATTTTTTTGCTGAAGGCAAAATGTGAAAATAGAAAGGAGCTGGTATGGCGTCTAAATTATTTCCCTACTCCTGATTCTAATTTTAAAAAACTATCATTTGATTGTGCTTTTAAATCAGTAAATACATATGTTTACTATTATTAAAAATAACT
>JAPMOR010057695.1:521672-547032 GCA_026543865.1 Argiope aurantia
ATAATTTTGAATCGTTAATTTCAAATTTAAAATAATTAATTATAGCATATCTGTAATCACAAGAATACTTCAGAGCAGCAAAGCGGTTTCAAAACTCAAATTTGGCTTAGGGCTATACATAAGCGAAATGTATATTAAACATAATATAATATTGTCCAACGTGAAATTTGATTATAAATAAGTCAAATATATATCATTTCCAGAATTTATTCAAAACTGAGAATATTCCACTGTATTCCGTTTTGGTCATATCATATGTTATTGCACTTTTATTACAATGTGAATTCATTCTTTTCCAACTATCCCTTTTTTTAAAAAACTCTTTAACTTAACTTCGCATGTTTCATGTTTATAAGGATGCAATTTGGTTATAAATTTTATTCAGTTTTTCATATAATAGATCTCTGAAATTTTGTACAATTTTTAGTTACTGATGACAATTAAATATTTTAATAATTTTAGAACTCTTAATTATCAGTTATATATATTTAGCTAAAAATTAACTTCACTGTAGGGGTATCATCTAGAATTTAATTTGAGAAATATTAATATAATAAAAAAATAAATACTCTCTTATTAGCATAATGAAAAGTAGGAGTTTTACATAACATTTGATTTTATACCAATTCTTCAAAGGAATCGGATTAGCAGATTTATTTTAGGAATAGTTTGAATGAAATATTTGAATAAATTAATGAATCGTTACTGCTAATTCTAAAAATCATCTTCATAAAATTAAAAATAATTATAATACAAAGAAATTCTAAAACAATTTTTTTTTTATGTTTTAAGAATCGCAAATAAAGCATTTTAACATCACTTTTTCTTTAAAAAGCCTCACTATTCATCAAGAATATTGTTAAAACTCTTTTTTCTTTATATTTTGAGCATTCTTGAAACACTCCCTTAAAAAAGGAAAATACTTTTTTCCATGCATTTGACAATTCCATTAAATTTAAAATAAATCTGCCTCTCAAAATAAAATAGATGCCTGCTTCAGGTCAAACGGTATAAAATTGGTAAAGAAATATCTAGTTTTTATGATAATTTCACGAAACTGGAAATTATCGCTTGTTCGAATGATTTTGAACCTAATATAATTATGGATAATTTGATTATGAGCGTAAAATTATAAAATATATTTCGATTATAAGTTAAACAGTCCGAAAAAAGTAACTGATATCAATAAAAATAATTACCAAATTTGAGCATAATTTAACGATAAATACTAACAACAGAGGTTGTGTGTAGTAAAAGTTTATTTTTAAAACGAAAACAATTTAACTTAAGTGGAACTTTATGTAGCCATAAGACGCAAAGAAACAGATATTACATCATTTATTGTGAAGTAATCGCTCCAATTTTCTCCTTACTTACAGCAGTCTGACTATATTTGGTTTATTTTATGACTATCTTAACTATAGTCTGATTTTTTGTTTAAGTTTCCGATGTGTTGAAATATAAATACACCAAGTCTGTTACTGATATTTGATTGTATGTCGTTTCATCTCAAACTTTTTTCAACAATACAAAGAATATTGAGTTCATTCATTTTTATATCTCAAAAAATATCCATAAAAATATTTTTTTCATTATCATTAGATGAAAAAGTAAGCTAGAAATAGGACTCGGTTCTGTTCATGGGCGTTTTGAAAATGCTAAGATAAAACTCTTTCCTCGTTGGACCGTCATCGATTTTGTGGGCTGGATTTCATTAAATATGCAGTGCCAGAGTTATCACAAAGGTACAGTTCACACCTGAAATAAGGTAACTAGTGAAAGTAATATAGCTAGCTACCATCTGAAAAGAATTAATACGAATCAATGTACTGCTTGCCGTTTATTGGAAAAGTTTTGAAAAAGTCATATTTTTAATAATTAAGCCATTTGACATTGTTATCGAAAATGCATTAACAATGCATTTGAACTGTCGACAACTCAACGAATCGCTAAAGCTGTTGCTATGACGCGTTGCTAGGAGGCGTTTCCCACTCCACCGTCCACTAACGTGTGGTCATTGGTTCAATTTGCAAAACAACGTAAAAATAAGATTTCAATATTTATGATTGTTATATAGCATGCTTCATCACCATTAAATATGATGATCTAATGGATGGGTTTTAGATCTCCCAAAATTAGATCTTCATTTAACAACCATCATAAACATCACTGCTTCTAAACTCTTTAAAACATTTTCTTGAATTAAGGGTTGTAAGGTATAATTCTTCATATAATTCTGATATTGCGTGTAAAAATATAACATTATCTGCTTTTGCGCTTAAGTGCACTATTAAATTTGACATCCTCAGCACTGTAGGGAACGCAAATAAAATAAAAGTATTTTAAAGTAAGCAATTATTGCACGGAAAGTTAATTTTTAATTAATAAGTTAAACATATAAAATCATACAGAGTGGAAATCAAATTAGTATTTAACCTTTTTCAGCATTTAACAAACTTATTAGTGATTTACGTATTTCGCAACTTCTATCATAATACTGATCTCAATTCAATCAGTAAATAAATAATCTTTTGGATTAAAAAAGATAAATTTAAGATAGAAATAAATATTACCAGAAGTTAAGTGCCCCAGTTTACGAGGATCCATTCTCTGTTTTATATGAATGAATAGGGGCTTACAACATACTTCATCCACTTCAGAGCTTATTTGAAGTGGATATTGATTGCGCCTTTAGTAATCAAAATACAATACTATGTTTGTGCGAAACATGCCCTCGTTCTAAACAGTTGTCTGGAGCAGCTGGAAGTCATTTATTCATCAGCAATACGTATCGTTTGACGTTTGTTCGTACTTTTTGGAAGTAGGTTATTTATTTATGTTAGCTTTGTTAGAAATGTGCAACTAGTTGTTAACTTGGGAAGTAAAATTTGAATGGGAGATCTAGTTTTGAAAAGATTTTTTTTTTATCATTTGTATTATTAAAATCACATGAGTCCTTTATAAGAATTCAGAAAGATTTAGATATTTATAATTTACTAAGTCTATGAAAATTCGCCCTTTTTTTAAGTAGATAACCAGGTGCGCCTTTTAAAAAAATATATATGACTAATTTTGATTTCATTTAGCAAAACTAAATTTCGAGCATGCCTTTTTTCGATTTTCAATGGATAAACTCTGCACTTCACTTAGTGAAAGTGATCATTTCTATAGGTTTTTTTATATTTACGGTTTTGTAGAACATTTTTATACACACTTTTAATTTAAGAATGAAATACCGGGAGCTTTACTTGTTGCAGTATATTTGTTGAGTTTAAATATTTAGTAAGATTTCCAAGAAAGCCAAAGTTAATATTTTGGAAACTCTGTAGCTTTCTTGGAAAATTTAAAACATCTGAAACGAAGAGAAAAGCTGTGTTGTCTCAAAACAGGACTTAAAAAGATTTTCTAATTGCAATCTGTTTCAGGAAGTTAAAACCTGAAAAATTTGGCAATGCATTCCATATTTTCCAGCTTAATATATATAATATAGCTTCATTAAGATTACTTCAAATTAATTAATTAGTGAATTTTAATGAAGTATCCCAATAAAAGTTGATTTTCTGAAAACCCTTTTTGTATATAAATGTTGAAGAAATTGAAAGAAGAATGGTCTGGATAGAATTTTCGGGTTCCTGTTGTATTCCTTTCTGTATCCACTGGGGATACAACTCACAGTTTAAGAAGTCCTTTTTCAATAACAGTTCTGTGATACTCTTTCTGAAACAGTGTGTATGTAATAAATAATTAAATAATAATAAAAATAATTAAATTAAATAATTAAAAAATAGATGAATGAGAAAGAATGAAAAATAGTACCATTTCAAGAATAGCTTGAAATTTTTCCTTGTGTTTCTTCCATCTAAAGAGTCTCTTTATTTGAATATTCAGAATATTTATAAATCTGGAAGAATTATATTATTTTTCTTAATTTAATATCTGGTTAAATGTAACATTTCGTCACTTAACAAGTAGCACACTTATGTTAATTTCCCAAATTTCACAAGACGAAGAAAACATTAAATTTTTCCCAATCAATAATAAATTTTTCTGCTTTTTCTTTTTCTGCATCTAGTATGAACATACAATTTCGTACTAATAACAAATGTAAAGAAAATAGAAATATTGTTGATTGCGAAAAAATTAATTTTTTTTCCTCTTATCAATTGTGAAAAAAATAGATAGGAGATGCTTGTTAAGCGATGAATTTCACGGCGTTTTCTTTATCAAAATTTGATTAAATAAAAATTAGTACTGTAAATAAAAATTAAGTTCTGTAAATTTCTGTGAAGTTTTCATTTTTTTTTGTATATAAAAAAGAAATATTTACAAAAAAATTTCAGAGTTGTATCTTTATAGTTCAAAACTATCTTAAAACAATGTGTATCAGTACTTCAAAGTACAATAAGTACTTTTTCCAGAAATTAGCAATGAAAAATTCTTGATCTAGAATCTGTATAAGATATTAAAACAGTTATAAATAAGATTAAAAATTTAAGCAAAAAAAAAATGGAAAAATGATTAATGGATTTTTTTTTATTTAACATGAATTTAAAAAAATCATTGACTCTATTGAATTCTCGAGAGCTCAGTTATTTTTCTATCTATTATCTAATTAGAAGATAGAACTTGGTTGAGCTAAAAGTTTATAATATATTTGAAATGTTCACGGATTCCATGGGATTTATGTGTCATTTTGACTATTTTTTATGTATAATAATAATATATACAATCGATTTGATTTTACTTTACGAATTAATGCGACCGACTCATCTAAACCTATCAAGAAGTCTATTTGTATTCTTTGTTTGCTCATTTGTTTCCTTCCATTTGTGTTGTTCATTATTCATTTGTATTCAGATCATGTTGTCATCTAGGTCTATATAAATGTAATGGATATCATCGATTGATTATTAATAGCAAATTACTGTGGTGATGCCATATGGTAACCAGAGCAGGATTGAGTTCCCAAGGGGCTTTTAGGCTTTGGGACTAATATTGGGACCCTTTTTACAACCCCTTAACTTCCTAGTAATTCTTTTTATTGATTTTAAAAAAAAATCTCCATATAAACAGTTCTAAGTAGCACATTTTGACAAATTAAAATAATAAAACTATACATTGCAGATCACTTTCAAGAGATGTGATTTCAGTATGCTGCGTTTACAAGTAAAAAAAAAAGAGTGAAAAAAATGACCTTTTTACATATTCTAAATACTATTTAATTATAGGATCAAGCATTTATTAAAATTATGAATCAGTTTATTTTTTTAGAAATAAAGTAATGCAATATGGAACTTAAAAAGAGAATCAATTAGGAGCATTGTTAAAATAATTATCAAAAATTTTACCTATATCTGATTTTAATTTGAATAAATTGGAGTGCATGATCTTTGTAAACTCAATGAAAGTGCAAAATTAAATTTTCCTAAAAATGACGCATAATATTTCGAAGCCACGGGGTCTCCCGAAGTTGCGGGGTCCCTAGACAATTGGCTACTTTGATTATTTAATAATCCGAACCTGATGACATCATGGGACCGGTGTGTTTTTGAATATGTATATATAATTTGTAATTAAAGTTCGAAATAAAACTATATTTTAAAGTTCCCTTATGCAATATTCATTATGATTGTTTAGATTTACATTCCAAATTCTTGGTGAATCATGGATAGTGCAAGAGATAAAACATCCTTGAAAGGCTCCCAGACCAATGTCACTGAATCTGCCCAACCTCTGTTGGAGACCGTGAGTGGTGTTGGAGACGCCCCTAGGGGAACTCCTGAGAGGGAGAGAACCGAGGGAGCCGAGTCCACCTTGCAGAAAGGATCCAGCAGCAAGGACATCGCTGAATCTGGGGAAGCAGGGAGTCGAAGACTGCGCCCTCTCACCTGCATTGACAGCTTTACAAGGAACATGAACTTGTTGGACAGAGATTCACTTCATATCAATGATCACATTAACGTAAGTGAAAAATAGCAATTTACTATTTCATTGAATGCCTTCAAAAAATTAATCTTGCTTCAAAAAAAACTTTACATTTCAAATATCAATAAACTATTAAATGCAAGAAACAAAGAAAAGATAATTTTAAAACATTATTTTATACTTCTGTGCATGTTTTTCGAAAAACTATTCATCATTTAATTGGGCAAATAATGAATTTTTATAAGAAAATAACTTACTTAAGCAAAAAATTCTATTAAAATGAACATAACAAGCCGAAACATAAAATAAAATATAAAAATTTCAAAAGTTGACATTAACTATTAATTCTCTATGAACACATGCTAAAATCGTGAACTAACTATAATAGAGTAACCCACTAACTATACAGGGTAATTTTAATAGCGACATTCCCTTCATGTTAATGATCACATTAACGTGAGTAAAATATAATAATTACTCACGTTAATGTAAAATAAAACAATTAAGAATTAAAAAAATTAAAATATAAAAATTATAAATTATTTGAAATTTTTTAAAGTAGCTGATTTGATGGATTTTACTAGTATTCTTTAACTTTACACTGCACGATTATACATTTTTAAATATCGACAATGAGATTCCCGTAAGGACTGCTAGGAAAAGAATTTTAAACGTAACTATATTTTCTACTTACCTATATTATCTATATTTATCCAAATTTTTTTCCAAAAGGTGCATGATTCCTTTATGCAACTAATGTCCATGAAAATGATAAAAGTCCCATCTTTAAGTATGTTATTCTACGAAAGCAAATCTTATAAACTTAAAAAAAAAGACTAACTAATATTATTCTATAATTCGTTTCACTAGAAAAAATTTCATTTTTCTATCCACATGAAAAACTTTACTTATGAATCTCCCAATTTCAATATAACTTTTTACTTTTTCTGTAGGAAATCTCTGACTGACTTTTATCACTATTTATATGCAGCAGTTAAGATAGCAATTTGGCAAATTGCAAAGATTGATTGCAATGTGGCTTCTATATAGGCCAAAGCAACAATAAAAAAAACCCTACATAATATAGTGTTAACTATAATATGTAGTGTATATTTATTACAATATGCATATTGCAATGCATACACGATATACACACATTCTGTGTTACAAACCGTTGCGATCGATGGTAAAGCAAGGTGAATCATTGAGCGTGGCCATGCATATTATGGTTCAGAGGCATGCGTGATGAATATTTAATTTTTACTGCAAAACTGCGCTCATCATTAATCACTGATCTCAGTGAAGGGTTAAACATCGGTTATTTACTTTCTAATCGAATAAGAGAGGATAACAAGTTTTGTATATATCTGATGTTTGTGCACAAGTATATATTAATTATTTATTCATCGTTCATTAATTACTAGATGTAGATAAATATCCTCGAAGCATTTGTTATGCATTTTTACTCTATATTTCAAACGTATAATGTATGTCGGTTTTCATTACATTTCATAACAAATAAAACAATTTCAAATTAAGGACAATGATTCAGGATTTTGCCCATGCAATTATGATTTTTAATGATTTAGGTAAGTCTGTTTACTAACTTAGAGCCAAAAAAAGCAGATACCGAAGATGATAAATGGGAAAAGGAGTACACAGCAGTTATGCAATGTATTCTTATCGATTTTTCTGCGAACATGAACTCCCTTCTGTACCCATTCTGACCCCCTCCCCCATGGTTTGTAAACTCTGAACGAGATATTGCAAATAGGCTTACTCATTTTTATCATTATATTTATCGATAGGCACTGCATGATCGATAAAACAATCAAACATTGTAATGCACACACGATCATCGATTTTTCTGAGCATTAGTTGGTTGCTCTGTATTTACACCAGTTACTAGTCCTCGTGGTCTACAAATGCTCAACAGTATTGCAAATGTACATTTTCATCTTAAGTTTCATGTTTATTGATAGACATCGCGTGATCCATACTAGAAGAGAATTTAATTTCTCAGAAAAATAAGATCTTTCTACAGGAAAATAAGATAATCTTTGAGACAGTATGTCTTTGAGATATGTAATGACCCTCATTCAAATTTAGGAGGGTGGTTACTTTTTGTAGTATGGAATCACTTTAGATAATTAGAGTGTAGTGTCTATTGACTTTTAACTTCAGTGTTACAATAAAAAGCTTAGATAAAAAAAACATATTTTACATTATGAAAGGGCATAATGTACTTTATTTCACACAATACAACTCTTTAGAAGAATTACATAGAAAAAAAAATCATCGTCATTTATCGATAGACATCGCGTGATCCATACTAGAACAGAATTTAACAACGTCTACAGGAAAATACGTCTTTGAAACAGCCTGTCTTTGAGATGTGTGATGACCCATCATTCAAATTTAGGAGGATGGTTACTTTTTGGAGTACGGAATCATTTTGAATTATTAAACATTAATGTGTAACGCCTGTTGAATTTCAATTTCAGAGTTACATTTTTGAAAAAAACTTAGATAAAAAAAAAGGACATAATGTACTTTATTTCACACAATAAAACTCTTCGGAAGAATTTAAAAAAAAAAACACATCCTTTTAATGTATTTTAACAAGGCTTTTTATGTCTCTAAAAAAAATCAACGTAGTCTTTGTATAATTTTTTTTTTTTTTTTGCTTCGTGATCTTTTAGGTTTCTTTTGAGGAAGTTCTGGCTGAGCCTCGTGTCAACCAGAGTTTTGATCAAGTTTGGAGGTTCGCTTACGTCCTTTTTGCGGGAACGAAATTGTGGGCTTATCGAGTTCTGGCTGCTGTTTTTGCCGTCCCATGCGGCCTCCTGTGGGGTTTAATATTCTCCCTGCTCGCCGTGGCCAGTGTCTGGCTCATCACTCCGGCGATGAAAGTGGTTGAAGTTCTCCTTCAAATCGTAATAAGAGTAAGGGCATTCTTTATCAGTTTATTATTTATACTACTTTAGCTGTAAATTTCAAACATTTAAAATATGTAATTAATTAGAGATAATTTTGATTATGTTTTAGCCATGAAATTTTAAATTGTATTTCTTCATGGCTTGTAAATGTGGTTTGTATTAATAGTATATAATTAATGTACTATTCTAGTATATATTGTGTATAAATGTAGTATATAATTAATAGAGGTTTAGTTTGTATTTAAATGGCATGTTAATTTTTTGATATTTTATAAATAAGGCTTGTAACAACAGGTAATGTAGTTTGTAAAGTTAGCTTGAATATAATTAATATAAGTTTAATTTGCACTTAAATGACATGTTTATTTTTTGATATTTTGTAATATGATATGTGATTGAGAAATACATGCAATGTAGCTGATCATAGAAAAGTAAACTCTTTGAAGTACAAGAATTAAAGTAGACAGCAATGATTAAATCGGTTGCTAATATCTAATATTGCATTGTTTCAGACACAAAAGATATATTATTTTAAAAAAAATAAAATATAATTGACTAAAAAACCTTCAGATATAGCACGGACATAGATATTATTAAGTCATGCAGTTTTTATATTATTGTTATATTTTTATATCGTTGTCTGTCATTAATTTTCTATTATCTTTTCTAAGAATTTTTTGATAATTGAACTATGCTTGAATAAATATACTTAACAAGGAATTTTCTGAAAATTGAGTTTTATAGAATAAAGAAAAATATATATAAAAAAACGAATTACTCAACGATCAATATTGAAATGAGAGGTTTGGTTTGGTTTGGTAAGTTATGAAGCAACACTTCGGCTATTTTGGGACGGACCTCGTAATTTTGAACCACGGTCAGATGACGAGAACGACACCTGAGCTGGCACCCCCCCTCTCCACATCACACCACACCAGCTGGAGGACGTTTGGTCAGGACGGATTTAATGTGCAACAGACCCCCTTACACGACGGTTCTTCGGTGGAATCGGATCTCGAACCTGAAACCCTCCGGTTCCGAAGCCGAGACCTTACCACCAGGCCACCGTGGCCTTTGTTTAAACTTGTTGAATAATCTAAAAGAGAAGGCTCTTGAAAGTTCATATGTGATCCCAATCGGGATCACGACTCTATAATTTGAGTCTTGTTATAATGAATGTAAATGTTATTTACTGATATATACAACTTACTTGAAGAATTCGGAGAGGAAGACCATATGAGAGTTTATTTTTGATCCCACTTGGGGTCGTGACTGGGAAATTAAGAAGCCTTGGTGCAATAAATCTAAACAAAGTAACCATCATTTATATGTACACTTATTGACATCTTAAAGAATCTGGAAGAGAAGAAGGGTATGTGAGAGTTTACGCGTGCCACTATTTGGGGTCGTTCCTTATAATGCCAGAATTTACATTTACATCCCGTTTTGAAGTAGTATTAAGGTTATTTTGGACGGAACTCGCAATTTTTAACCATTATCACATGAAGAAAATGGTAACTGATCTGGTACACTTACTCCAAATTTCCCCACCACACCAGCATGAAGACATCTGATTCCAACAGATTTAGCATGTATCAGATGCACTTGCACAGTTGTTCATCGGTGGAATCAGGAGGGGGGAAAGGAGGCCTGATGGAAAAGTTTCAGCTTCGGAACTGGAGAGTTTCAGGTTCGACACCTGATTCCACGGAAGAACCGCCGTGTAAGTGGGTCTGATGCACGATAAATCCGTCGGGGCCACGTGTCCTTCCGTTGGTGTGGTGCGCATGAATTGGAGAAGGGGATGCCAGCTTCGGTTCAAAACTACGGTGTATGTCCCAAAATAACCCTAGTGATGCTTTGAACCTGAACCCTCGAAACCTGAAACCCTCCGGTTCCGAAGCCGAGACCTTATCACCAGGCCACCGCGGCCTCATTGAAATGACAGGATTATATATTAGTGTGATTTTATCTTATTAATTAATTAATTACGTTAAATGTTGATATTGACTGCAAAATACACTTTTAATCTCTCTATATGTCTTCAAGTCTTTTCACACAACACACGTTTTGAAACAACCTGTTTAATACAATATTTTTATTTTCACCACAATATTTTATTTGCAATCAATTGAATAAATGGTTAGTAAACGCAGATTACTTAAAGTGAAGTTCTTTTTTCATGATTTTATGCTTTACATTAATATATAGGATGTCCCCTCTTATTGTGTCGTAATAGCTAATTTCTAAAACTTTAGAGATAGGCATAGATTTCCAATTCACGAAATATTGGGAATGATGTAAAGAATTATCTTTTGTATTGTTTAAATTAATAAACGTTATTGCTGAAACAAGTCACAATGTCTACATTTTTATGCAATCCCCCTGTCTTCTAAGCAGCATAGTTCAGCATATTTAGCCAAATATTTCTGACTTCCTAAAACTGTAAACAAAACAAAGTTCCACTCTTCTGGAGCTAAAACTATCCGAGTTATCAAGATTTGAATATTACTATTTTAGATTTAGATTTGAATATCACTATTTTTTTGCCCGTTTCAAGGAAAATCCGCCAATAAATTACCGGCGGTCATTGAATGACTTGAAATAAGGAAATTCAACACTTCATAACTTTTTCCGTAATAAAAGAGTGAAACTTTTTTTTTAGTTTAGAATTTTAGAACTTCAAGAGTATTTTAATAAGTAGGACTAATAAAACCAGGGGGTTGTACAAAAACATAGATTTAATAATCTCAGCAGTACATTTATTGCCTTGAAGCAGAAATAAAGAATAATTCTTTGCATTATTTAAAGTATTTTTTTTTTCACTGAGAAGTATCGGCCTATCTCTAGAGCTTTAGAAATTAACTATTGGTTCATTATTAAACCGAACATTCTGTATATTTATCTTTTTAAATTATCCTTGCATTAAAGAAGTTTTATAAAAATATGAAATTTTAACTTCTTTTAGGTCTGGGGTGGGGCAGTCCGAGCAATTTTGGATCCTGTGTTTCAATCAGCTTCTATACTGGTGAATGCAGCAAAGAAGGAAAGAGGACCGCCTTACATTCAAGAAATTGCTTAGTTTCCTTCTTTAAGTTTACCTACTTTGTGTCAAGTTCGTTTCCTTTAAAATGTTATTTTCTACGAATCTATGCCTAATGCATTAGATTTGTAATTTTTTAAAATCAAATTTAAATAATTCACAATTATTTTACGGTATCTGATTTACCGTTACTTTTGTCTTACTTTGGTCATATAGTTTATTTTATAACTAGGATAGACGCATGATTTATTTGAGTTTTTAATATTCTGTCGTTTAAATCAAAAATATGAAACGGAAATTATATTTTGAAAGTTTTTGAATTGAATTTATTTGAGACGAAACAGTATTGTTACAGTATTTTCTACTTAAATTTCTATATTAATAATCAAATGCATTAATTTAATTTTAATATTAATTGTGGAAAAATTGAAAGTTTTTCTTAAACTTTTTAAGAAATACTCTTATTTACGAAACCTTTCTGTGCATCAGTTAACGCACGAAATGTTGCGCATGGTTGAAAATACGTTTTAACATGCATCTGCATTGACAGCAATATTATTTTCGAAAATTTATCAAGCTATTTTTCATGTTCAGGTCGCAATATTTACATTCGATAACTCTGCTGTTCCTTTTCATGATCAAGTATCATTGAATGCAAAATTAATTCATCTGAAAAATAATTGCTACACATCGAAACATCTGACTTCACAGTACTTTTGTAAGATTCAGAACGCACAAATCGAACGTTTTGCTTTTAATGTGAACCCAATATCTATGTAAATAAAGAGTAACTCTATTTACATTTGTTATGAAAGTTAATTGTTTTTAACAAAACATGAGTAACGTATTACAGGAAATTCACTCGTTTCGAATCATTGTAGTTAAATTACAAAGCTTTTGGCACCACTTTTTGCATAAGGAGCTATGCGCATTGCGCACTACAACTTGCGCATTTAATTACAAAGTGTTTGATATCATTCCTTACATACGTAAAGAGATTTTCTCTCATGAATAAGGATTAATTCACACTTATCCATTAAGAACATTTACTTTCATTATACACATCAACAAAATTTTGTGGGAAAAAATTACTTTGGAACTGTTCCACATTATTAAAGGCTCAAGTATAAAGTAAACAACCGAAAAAGTAATACAATGCAAAAAAAAAAAAAAAAAATTAGAAGCAGTAGGAAATACTGTGTTAAAAAATGATTTTTAGAATAAGCAAAATGATCAGAAAATTAAAATAAATATCTTTTATGAAACCTTAGTAAGGTATGTGTCAATTTTTCAAAGATCTAATGCATACATCTAGCTCTAGCATCAGTTGCGCATACTCTTGCTCAGAGAATCTTGCAAAAATTGTGGTAGATTTGAACACTCCTATCTAATGCCACAAAAAGGTTTTCTTTGCTAAGCGGTGATGGATTGCGTTCTATGCGCTTCCCACGCATTCCATGGATATTCTTTGGGATTAAGATCGGGTGATCATGCAGGCCAACCCCATGACTTAGTTGTTTTTCACGTGGTTATATATTCATGAATCAATCGTTTAAATATATTACCCGTACTTGGAAATTATATCAGTTTCATTTGGTCTATCTAAAGAAATGCAAGTCTTTTTCTGAAATGAACAGTTTTATGAATTCATAATTTATTGACTTTAAAGTGATTAAATTTTCTGAAATTAAAAGCTTTTGAATTCTGAAAAAAAACAAACAAAAAAAACTTTTTTTTACCCTGAGAGCAACGAATCACGACAACGTAATGTCTCAATGATTCTTTAATTTTAACATCATAAAAAGGATATTTAATTAAAAATAAACTTGTAATTTATTATATTGAATAGTTCGAATATTATTTAACAACATAACCCGATTCCCATTTACAAGTATTATTACTTTGCGTAAAGCAAAACATGGATATCTGAATATAATTTTCAATTGCTATTAAGTACTTAAAAAGCATGTTTACTTATTTTAAAGTGTCAGATGATTTAATTTATGAATTCTTTACTATATCTTATGAATATAAGAGCAGTAATCTGCACTTATTTTATATTCTTTTTATGAAAATTTGAGATAACTTTACTATTTGATGTATTTTAAGCTGTTAATAATATTTTTTCTGTAAATGCCTGTTTCATACCATTTTTATGTGAAAGATCATTTTATAGCATATATGTTTTCAAGATTGCGATTGTTTTACACTAGTTCACTTGTAAATGAATCATCTTTTTTTATTACCATGGGACCAAGGCAGGACCCTGGAAGTAGGGCTTAATTTAACATTCAGTCCCATTTTTAAATTTGTATATGGAAATGCTCAACCAGTTTAAATTTCCTTCAATTATATACAAATAAAAGTCGATATAGTTTTTTATTCGAAAGCAAAAACAATGCTTTTATAACGCATTTAATATTTATCATTAAATGTTTTGGGATAAAGTTGATTAAAATAAAGAGTGCTATTTTATTTCTTTTATAAACTTAAAGATATATATTAACAGAAAAGAAAGACAAAAAACTCATGAAAATTTTCTACTTTAATACATTAATGGTTCACATATTTATAAAATTTTATTCGTTTAAATCGAGAGGTGAGTGCTCTGTAAATGAAATGCTGCTAATCTTATTGATGATAAAGCTAATCATATGATAAGATTCAGATGAATATAAAAACTGAATTTCTATCATTTGAGGCATTTCATCTTAAGTTCTGGTACATGTGATCTTTCGAAATATTTTAAAACAATGCATATTTTGGCACCTATACATAAGAATATGTATTAATGCAGAATGTTATTTACTTGTTAGCAACTATGGCCATCAGACGTGCGTCATGCCGAAGAATGTTTTATGACTTATTTCATACATTTGATGGCATACTCAGAAAACCATCCACATTTTTGAGATTTGGTGCGCCACTACAGAAAGTCCATGTGATAAGGGTACTTTCATTTTGAATTTTTATGACAATTAGAGTATTACTGCAACATAGTTTTACATAAAAGTTATGCCTTTCTTTATTGCGTCGATGGTTTGCAAAATCTTAGTCTTTTTTGTTGAAATGATCTAGTCAGGCAACAACGCCATTATTATATAGTGTTTTAGTGTTTTATATGAGATTTTTTATAATCGATATTTCTTTCAAATTTATATGATGTACCCAAGTTTTTTTAGGCAATTGGATATAAACAAACACCATTTTTCGATAATAATTCATCTTAGTAATTTTGACCACTTTACTCATACAGTGCTCATTCTAAAGAGTGTCCCAAAATTGACCCAAGATTTGAATTTGTCACCTGGTCATACAGTAAAGTGTTGGTAACCCTATTAAGAAACCATTTGACAGTTGATAGTTTAGGGTTAGTAAAAAATGGAGCTTTGCACGATAGATCAATGTGTTAATGCAAGATTTGAATTAAATAAATAAAAAAAAACAGTTTTTTCTTTAAATTATTATATTTTTATTGAATTGTAAAGTACACAGGATAAGGTTATGTATGGAATAACACATTGATCAAATGGCTTCCACAGCTTTCCTGACACATACGCACTCTTTTGTCGAAATTTTTCACGACCATTTTGCATAAATGCGACTGAATTTAATTGATACAGGGGTGAATTACCTCCTCATTGCACGCGTGATTGTGGGTTTGTTGGCATAGACCTTTGACTTCAAATAAACCCATAAAAATAAATCCAGTGGTGTTAAATTGCACGCGTGATTGTCGGTTTGTTGGCATAGACCTTTGACTTCAAATAAACCCATAAAAATAAATCCAGTGGTGTTAAATCGCACGATCTAGGAGAACAAGTCTCAAATTTTTTGAGCTGTAGTGGACAGACTCATTTTTTTTCGAAATATTGTTCAACATTGAAAATGCGTTGTTCTATGGAATAACGCTCCATTTTTACTAACTCAAAACTATCAGCTGTCAAATGGATTTTTTAAAAATATTTTTGACAACACTTTACGGCACATGGAGGCAAATTCAAATCTTTCGGTAATTTTGGGACACTCTTTATATGCCCGTAAAAGTACTTATTAATCTCATTCATGTTTCTTACTAAATACACTGTAGAGGAATTGTATTTGGAAAACAACAGTCTTAGAATTCTTATTATATTTCAACGTATAATTTTTATCACTATTTCTTCATAAACATGAGCTCATTTATATAAATTTTCATTTTTTAAAGGATATTAGAAATAAATACTCATTTTTTCAGAAAATCAATAATTTAATTTCTAATTTTCATGAACTGTGTTGACTTTGAATATGTTTACTCTTTAAAAATGTAAGTAGTTTTAGTTAATTTGCATGTCCATAGATTGATGTAATTCACTTCAAATACGTGTTTTAAAAATACGTGAATGTTTTAAGATTTATTTCACTTTTTTGATTCGCTTTAAGAACGTTTGATTTTTATTTTCATCTGAAATTTAATAGCTATGTTTTACTTATTACTCAGATAATAATAAGGTGAAACAACACGTCAAGGTGTTGGGAAGAAATACTGACAAGGTAGTGAAATATTCATATATCTGCTACTTATCAACTCACATTTTGCAACATTTTAAGATTGAGTTTCTGTGAATATCTTTGTAGTTTTCATAAATGTAGATGTATTATAATGTTGTATTGATAATATATGCTTCTTAAACTGCATTGAAGTGCTATAAGGCCTAATGCTTACCCATGTGTTCAGATATTTGTATCAATATTAATGTCTGTGATTGTTTAAACTTTTAGTACACGAAACGCAATGTTTCTACAGAGGCCGGTTTGCAATATATATACAATTGTAATATAAATTTTTAAAAATATCGTATGGTTTAATAAATGTTTTCTGAGTTTAGTAAACTTTAAACTAACATTAAATTTTTTTCTATACTTGCATGAATTTTGGAAATGTATTATTACGATGTATCATTGGATGTTTTGGATATGCTTGATATTATTAAGATAAGCATGTTTCGTAATGATACTCACTGACTTAATCTGTGTACTTTAGTACTGTTATAATGTATATTTCTGACAAAAATCTCACTTTTATTGATATAGTAATATGATATTGCATGTATAAATAATACTATGATGTGAAAATGTATTTGAATTTTTATAACATTTTGTGTAAAGTGTAAAGCTTCGTAAGAAATCACAATGCAAGAAATTGAATACTTCATCTACTTATTTGGTGTTTTAATGCTCATATTCATTATAAAAATTAAAAAAAGTTGCATTCAAATACCATACCAGACAAACTGCTTATACCCTGGTTGCTCATTTGTTTTCCAAGAGTGTATTAATGATTGTTTTCTACGGAAGCTTGAAAAAGTGTTTATCATTTCTATTAAACCCGAAAACTCGAATTTTAATAAAATTACTTCAAACACACTCAAGCATGTTTTAAAATTTTGCAGTATGAACTCCAGAGAAAATAAATTTATGGATTTTAATTTTTCCAATTCAGATCTCCCGTAAACTGAGCAGAAAAAAAGACATAAAAGAGAGAGAGAATTAAATTTAATATTTGCTTTGAGATAATATATGCATGCACACAAACACACACACACACATACACACACACACAAACACAAACACACACACACATACACATACACATACACACACATACACATACACACACATACACGCACACTCACACATACACACACACATACACGCACACACACACATACACGCACACGCACACATACACATTCACACACACACACACACACATACACACACACATACACATACATACATACAATCACAAACACACATACACACACATACATAGACACACATACACACACACACATACACACACACACATACATACACAAACAAACATACACATACACACATAAAAACACACACACACACACATATAAATGTATATGTCTGATCACCTATCTTATTGCTCATCTTAACAGAATATGACTTTTAATATTTAAAAACAGTTTGACTTTTAGAGAGATATATATATATTCAAATGATTATTAATAACCATTTAATGTATATGATCTTTGTTATGATACATGAGTGTTCATTTATAAAAATGACTTGATATCTATTTTCTATAAAATTTTGCTCATATTTTAAATGCTGATGTTAAAAAAGGTTTCCACTGAATTTTCTAACGTTTTAGATATTTCAAGGAAACGCACATGTAAAAAGTCATTAAATATAAATATATACGTGGGAAAAGAGACATTCAGCATAAAAAGTCGTTTTGTTTGCACAACTTTATTGTTTTGTAAAGAGTTATCAAGGAAATTTTTCATTCCTGATTTACACTTGAATTTCGTTTGATACATTTTCAAATTTCCCGTTTGTACTAAAGATGGAGAGTACTTTTCCCTCCTCTCTCTCTTTCAAATTTATCATGCAATTGACAATTCATGTAAAATAGTTATATAACATTCCTGCGAAAATTTGATTTGACTCATGCAAATAGTGTGCATTTGGTTAAATAAGCATTATTTGTAATTTCTATTTATTACCATTTATCATGCACGATGTGTAAGACTTATACTATTGTACATTTACCATATTAACTTCAGGTTCATCTAGATGTTTAAGCTGAAAGAATAATTATTTAAGATATTAACATACCTTCTGCATTATCCAAGTTACCATTAATTACCAAGAAGCATCTTGGTTGTTGCTTTCTGCTTCATCTAAAATCTTTGCATTTATTGCAAAATACCATGTTAACTCTTGTGAAGTTTATGAAATGTTGATGTTTTCTATGGTGTATAAGTAAGTTTCGAATGCAACATTATCTACATGTACAAAATATTTGATTATGGAAATATTTACTAAATATACTTGAAATCATCTACTCAGTAACTGAAAATCATCTGTTTTAAAACATACTGATGTAATTATATTCGAATTATCATTCAGAATAACAGGATTTAATCATTTTTATGCATTTCGTGAATGTTCCTGGTGAATTAATTAACGAATGTTTTTAATTGTAAAATACAAAGATGATTTCCGCTGTGGAATTATATATACTCTTATCAATTCAAATTTCATTACAAATTTGAATGTAAATTATCAGAAACGATATAGTCTACTTATACAGAAATATTATATTCTAAAATAATATTGTGCTTTTGAGAATTTTGGAAAATGGCCCGCAGAAAACTTGCTTTCTAAAGTTATGTCATTTATGATGTATTAACCTGGATGTATTTTATTTTATGCGTCGGTAAACTGCATTTAAAGTTCGTCAGTCAACAGGTTTTGAAATTTTTTAAAAAAAATTTCAAATCTTATTTTCAATGTGCGTTTCATTCTTTTACAGCTACTTGTAAAATTTTCTTACCAAAAAAAAGTTAAAACTGTGTGCAAATGTCCTCTGATTCAAGAAAACAAAGTCATTTATATATAATAAAATAATTTCGGTGAAAAAAGCATTCAATATTCACTAGCCTCAAAAAAAGCAGGATGGATCTCAAAGGTAAAAAAAATGGATATTTATGACGGAATATATGAGTATATCAAACGGGAAGACTGAAATCAACATATTCAATCCCTCTAACTGGATATAAGCATTAGAACTCAATAATTATTTGATTATATTTATGCCATGTATCTCTAAACAACAACTTAACTAAGGGTTAAGTTCAAGATTATAGTGTACTGGAGTTTTGCCAGAAACTTTATTCTACAATATATGACTTAATATATAATTCATAATAAAAATGCAAATGATTTATTTTGCCATTAAAAAATCTCAGACGAACTTTAATTGCATGCTGTGAAAAAGCTTACACCAAATTCACTTTTGTATTTTACAGTATATCGAATTGCAAATTATCACTGTTTAGGTTTCATGCATGTAAATAATATTATTTAAGAATGTAGTTGTTTGAAATAGTTGTTCATATGTAGATTCGTTTTTAATTTGCATTTTCGTAGTGTGACTGTTGATATAAACATAATACTTTTTCTGTTAAACTTATTGCTGCACATACTTGTATCATCATATAATGAATAAATGTTTTGTGTTTAATGTGCTTTTACTTAAAGGGATAAAGCGATTTTACTTTTACTTTACTTACATCTATTAAACTAATGCATTTCATCAGATGAAATAAGGAAATATTTTAGAAAAGATGTTAAATTCTAAAAATCCACGAATATTTTTTTATACTGATACATTATAAAAAATTTGAACAAATGAGATCTGAAGTCAAATTGTTATTATTACTATTTAAGAAAAAAGGTAATTATATAACATATGTTCTGTTCAGCACTCAATACATTGTTTTTTAAATCATTTACTAACACTCATGAATGTGCAATTTTAAAAATGGCGAAAATATATTGCATGTTATCTGCTCCCAGTTTTATTGAAATCAGCAATCAAATGATAATTCCAGATGATGGAAGATAAGAATTATTCGTAATTAATCCATAGTTTCTCCGAGGGAAAAAAATTACGGAACATGCAGTAAAACAGTTAAGTCTGTTTCGAGAAGTAACATAGCTTTTTTCGAAACGATATGCGTGTATATCATCTTTCACCATTATTAACAGGATTTCTTATACTTTTTGGTTTAAGCGTAAGGAGAGCGAGTGGGTTGTGAAGGTTGCGAGTGGGTTTTGGTTTAAGTGAAAAAAAGAGAGAAAATATATATATTTCGTTTAGAGTTTATTTATGTGGGCTATTTTTTTTTAGTAAATTCTTTAAGATAACTCTAATCGGAATCTTTTTTCACTAAAATTTCCATTATGATGTAATTTTTTATTTATATTTAAAAAATAAAAAGTGCGGAGCACTTTTTTGCTGCGATTATTTATGTTCTAATAATCAATATAAAATTAAGGATAAGTAAATAAAGTTGATATTATAAAAATAAACGGTACTGGGAGTGCGATTTAAAAACCGAGTGGGCATTTATTGATATAACTCTGTTTTTCACTTTTTTTCGACTACCAATAATTTTAAACAAAATAATAATGAATAATTTTAATATTCGACCTGCGCACCATTATTCTTACGTCTCAAAAGAAAAAAATGAAACATGAGTGGATTGTTGATAATGAAAAACATTTTATTTAGTATTGCATGCATTCTTTACAATAAATACAACGACATTCATCAACAATAATACAAAATTGAAGTTAGTTTTAAACAAAAGAACAGATAGACATTTATAGACAAAAAAATAATAAACTACATAGTTCGGAAAGAAGGACATAAATTCCTAGAAATCTAGAAATTCATTATCAGTTTAGGAATAAGAATACATGAGCAACAGCAAGACCACCAACTTTTTATTCTATATGCAGACGTATTAAATAGTGAAAATACACTGTTTTAATTATATTTAAGATTCATTTAAAACAAACAAATTAATAATTTTTTGATACCATTTATATCGAGCAGTCAATTTTTTAAATTCAATTCGAAACAATCATATGAAGTATACCTTAACAATATGTAAGTGGTCAAAAGAGAAGTCATAAGATTATAAGAAGATATATTTTAAAGATCCAAGTGTACCTCAAATGTAATTCTTGTACAAAGAACACACAGCAGCAGTTTGGCGACAGTGACGATGACAAAACATATTTCGAAAAATTTGGCATAAAACGCACAAACATGCTCTTCATTGGCAAGTCAAACAGTTGGGCAATTACATACTATAATTGGATATTCTATTCCAGTCACAACCAAGACTCGTTTGACCATTTAAAATACCTCAAATTAACACATACATAATTAAAAATAACAACAAAAAAGATATATTAGAAAATCTTAAAGAATTATATAAAGAAAAGGCAGTTTTTAAAGCTCGTCACTTGTTCATACTTCTATACCAGTCACCACTTTCAAAATAAATTAAGCGCTTCAAGTCAAATGTCAATGAAAGGAATGGGTAGGCCTTTCGTAATAAGATGTTGTCACTATATTGTCATTATTTTCTCAACTCAAACATTGCAATGAAAAACTAAAATGTAAAAAGGAGAAGAAAAAAAAAGAAAGAAAAATATTTAGTAAAATAAAATTAAAGCCTCTAAATGCAACTTTAAATAAAATAGTACAGCCTTTATCAAAAATCACATAAATAATATAATACAAATTGTTACGAAATGATACAATAAATAAAAAATAAGTTCCTACTGCCAAAAGAGCAAGTAGGAGAAAAAAAAATGTTACCAATTCGATGGTAAAGGCAGTCATTTGAATGGATTTGTCAAAATAATTTATTTCCATCAAATCATGAGCAATATTAGAAATTTTAATTTGAACAATATTTAAAATATAAATATTAGAACTGTTGTGGCAGGAATTAGAAAGTTTCTCGGATCGTTTTTAATTTTTGTTTGCATAATATTAAAATATACAATAATTCTCTTTTTAATAGCAGGCAAAAATTTGCAACAATGTATGATTAAGAAAGAAATATTTATATACGAAATAAATGATACACTGCATTTAAAAAACTGACAACAAATTAATTATTATAAATGAAACAAATTCAATAACTAGGAATCAAATGACATTTTCACAGCTAGCTGTGAAAATAAAATACCAGCAATCAAAAGAATTAAGAAAGAAGAATTAAATTATTTCAAAGTATTAAATTATTTCTAAAAAGTTAGAGTAAAATTATAATAACTTTCATAGTATTTTTGTAGGGATAAAACATGCTTTAAAATTTTGTATTGATATCAATTTGTATATTAACAGTCATGGTCTGCTCCATGAAAAACACATATTAAAACTTTAAGAAAGTAAGTACAAAACAAAGAGTTTTTTAATTCCATTTTTGCTACGGCTCACACAAGATTAATCACAACAGGGACAAGGTTCAGGAATCTATTCATTTTCAGAGAGATATATTTCAGTTTCTTCACTTAAATTCTTTAGGATCGTTGATTCTTTTCTGTAAACATCATGTACTGCAGTTATAAATGGATATCCACAATATTTAAAAATGGACGAATATCAAGATACAAACAGTCATTAAAATATTTGACATTGATTAACGAATCATTTAAAAAAATCTTAGGATTAATAGATATATTTTGATCAGCTTATAAAATTGCCTTTTTAATTAATGTTTTATTCTCTCAACGTACAATTTAGTTCTCACTACAACTAATACGGTGACAAAGTTTTGATATTCAGTGATCAAGGAAAAAAAATTGTAATGCAAGACCACAGAAACAGAGGAGATTTAACTTACTTTCATGAGTTGTGAATATAAAAGCAAATTATATATTATTAAGATAATTTTGGAACAAATGTAATATGCCATTAAAATTCCCTATCTTGCACTGTTACATTCATTATGGAATGAACTTTCATCTCCATTAGCACAAAATATTGGACAATATCTATTCGATATTCGGAATATTCTGCAATATCGTAAAGATATTCTAGCAAATGTACAGATTATCTTGTGCTAATAAAGACATGATTTACATAACAAAAATTCCTGCCATAGATTAGTAAATGTAAACTTGGAGACTGGATCTACAAATGCAGTTAGCATTTAATTGATCAGACTTGGATTCAAAACGTATAAAGCATGCAAGGAAAAAAAATGATAGATGATACTAAAAGCTCCAATATGAGCTCTTCAAAAAATGTTTCAAACAAGTTTTGCCATTTCTGATGCTATGTTTCGGTTAGAAGGCAACTTCCATCTTATTTACTAATATGAGTTAGTTTTGAGCATATTTTATTTTCCCATATGGAATATATATATATATATATATATATATATATATATATATATATATATATATATATATATATATATATTCAAAACATACTGCGCGAAGCTCGAATCTCTATTCATTATTTTATAGACACAGAACTGTTTTTATTTTATTTTTTAAGCGACAATGATTATGCAGGCAACAGACATGGTCGATAAAAACTAATTTTAAAAATGAACACAACTTCATTTTACTCATTTTGCTTGAATATATTAGAAATAACACATTCTAAAGATGGAAAATATTTGTTTCCAACAGTTTTTCTTTCAGTAAAAAATTGGCTCTCCCCCCTCCTCTTCATGCTGGTGTAAACTTGGTAATAAAGGGCAATTTCAAGTTCAATAAAAAAAAGAGACGCTTTAGTTCAAAATAAAGTGTCATTTAGTGTCGTTGTAAGTACAGATACAATATTTAGAAACTTTCAATTTATGTATACAAACATATCAGTTTGTTTAATCTTCATTAGCTGTACATATAGTACAGAAGATGAAGCAATTCATGCAATTATGGATAATGAAATCGTTCGTTTCTTAGTGACTGGCCATTTTAGGAATAAGTTTTTGAAATATTTGCTCATAATCATATTTATGCTAATAAAATACATAAACCCAAGAACAAATATATTTATAAAAGACCTTCCGTCATTTGACAATCCAGTTTCATAAAAAAAATGTATGAAATGGGATGACAATGTAACTATTTAGACCGACAATGCATTGAGTTTAGAGCGAATAATATTAAATTTAGAATCCTTTACGCTTTTTGAACATAGGAAGATAAACCAAGCAACGAAACATTAAAAGAAAATTATTTTAGTAAACAACATTACATTACAATTACAACCGCATTTATTCTCACATATTTTTCAAAGTTAAAAATCAAATTTTTTAGTGGAAATAAAAGCACAGTGAATTATGATGAGAGATAATGAAGTGGGGACTCAGTTCATTATCACTCACCGTCAAAACACATTTTATGAGAACATTACGGATTATTTCTTTTCCAAAATAATACGCATTTAAAAAGCACTAGCCATCCTAAGTTCTACTAAAATAACGATACAAGATGGTATACATTTTATGAAGGAAAGAAACTTATTAATTCATTAATTAAGGTGAGCAGTAAAAGCACATTTTAAAAATCAAATCAATGTTAATTTTATAATTAGTAACAAAAATGAATTTTGTATTTTCACCACTTCTTATAGCATTCATTTTGGCAGTTGTCAATAGTACCCACAAAAATGTTTGCACTGAAAAATAATGCCTGTGAGACATTTGTTCATTGGTCCACATCCTTAGACATAATTGAATTCCACTTTACTTCTCAATTCCTGTCATTCTACTTTCAGTCATGGACGAATCCAATTCAATTAGAATTGACTCGTTTAATCACAGTCCTTGACTGAAAGAATTGAGAATGTTTGGTGGGCTGAAGTAGGCTGCTGCCTGCAGTAGCCTTCGGGTTGTTTTTCTATTCCTGTGCAATTATCTGTTGCAGAAAGTAACATAACACAGGAGTAGAGTACAACTCTTTGGCAACATCTTATGTTTACGTGGCCGGCATGAAGAACAGGGAGTCAGCCTGCAAAAGAAAATGTTACATAAATTTGAGCAAGAGATTTAATAATATATATATATATATATATATATATATATATATATATATATAGTAATAAAAACCA